>CM065592.1:319275619-319453372 GCA_033119425.1 Bufotes viridis
TTTTTCTGGGGTTAAATTCAATTGCCAAAATAGCAATACCGAAAATCTGGTGTTCCAGCTGTGTCTGGCCAAGTTTAATAGTGTCCAGCAAAGGATATATTTTGTTCGGGGATGAAATTCAATTGCCAAAATTGCAAATCCCCTAAAACTGGTGTTTCAGCTGTGGCTGGCCAAGTTCACTAGGGTCCGGCAATGGATATATTTTGTTCTGGGGTGAAATTCAATTGCCAAAATAGCAATCGCCTAAATCAGTGGTTTCAGCTGTGGCTGGCCAAGTTTAATAGTGTCCGGTAAAGGATATATTTTGTTCTGGGGTGAAATTCAATTGCCAAAATAGCAATACCGTAAATCTGGTGTTCCAGCAATGGGTGGCAAAGTTTGATAGTGTCCGGCAAAGGATAATTTTTTTCTGGGGTGAAATTCAATTGCCAAAATAGCAATACCGTAAATCTGGTGTTCCAGCTGTGTCTGGCCAAGTTTAATAGTGTCAAGCAAAGGATATATTTTGTTCGGGGATGAAATTCAATTGCCAAAATGGCAAATCCCCTAAAACTGGTGTTCCAGCTGTGGCTGGCCAAGTTTACTAGTGTCCGGCAATGGATATATTTTGTTCTGGGGTGAAATTCAATTGCCAAAATAGCAATTGCCTAAATCAGTGGTTTCAGCTGTGGCTGGCCAAGTTTAATAGTGTCCGGTAAAGGATATATTTTGTTCTGGGGTGAAATTCAATTGCCAAAATAGCAATACCGTAAATCTGGTGTTCCAGCTGTGGCTGGCCAAGTTTAATAGTGTCCGGCAAAGGATAGATTTTGTTCTGGGGTGAAATTCAATTGCCAAAATAGCAATCCCCTAAATCTAGTGTCCCAAAAATTGACTGGCCAAGTTCAATTGTGTCCGGCAAAGCATATATTTTGTTCTGGGGTGAAATTCAGTTGCAAAAATAGCAATACTGTAAATCAGTGGTTTCAGCTGTGGCTAGCTAAGTTTATTAGTGTCCGGCAAAGGATAGATTTTGTTCTGGGGTGAAATTCAATTGCCAAAATAGCAATACCGTAAATCAGTGGTTTCAGCTGTGGCTGGCCAAGTTTAATAGTGTCCGGCAAAGGATAGATTTTTTTATGGGGTGAAATTCAATTGCCAAAATAGCAATACTGTAAATCAGTGGTTTTAGCTGTGGCTGGCCAAGTTTAATAGTGTCCGGCAAAGGATAGATTTTGTTCTGGGGTCAAATTCAATTACCAAAATAGCAATCCCCTAAATCTGGTGTCCCAAAAATTGACTGGCCAAGTTTAATAGTGTCCGGCAAAGGATACATTTTTTTCTGGGGTGAAATTCAATTGCCAAAATAGCAATACCGTAAATCAGTGGTTTCAGCTGTGACTGGCCAATTTTATTAGTGTCCGGCAAAGGATAGATTTTGTTCTGGGGTGAAATTCAATTGCCAAAATAGCAATACCGTAAATCAGTGGTTTCAGCTGTGGCTGGCCAAGTTTAATAGTGTCCGGCAAAGGATATATTTTTTTTCTGGGGTGAAATTCAATTGCCAAAGTAGCAATACTTAAATCAGTGGTTTCAGCTGTGGCTTGCCAAGTTAAATAGTGTCCGGCAAAGGAGATATCTTTTTTCTGGGGTGAAATTCAATTGCCAAAATAGCAATCCCCTTAATCTGGTGTTCCAGCTGTGGCTGGCCAAGTTTACTGCAGTCCCTAACTTTTCAAGTGGTGGACTCTGCACCTTTCAGAGATTTGATGGCTTGTGCCAATCTGAGGCGTATAGTACCATACAAGGTCAGTCTCACCACCACACTATGTCACCTTGCCACTCTGTGGTCTCCTGACGCTGCTGCCACCTCCACACTTTGTCACCTTGCCACTCTGTGGTCTCCTCCTGCTGCTGCCACCTCCACACTATGTAACCTTGCCACTCTGTGGTCTCCTCATGCTGATGCCACCTCCACACTATGTAACCTTGACACTCTGTGGCCTCTTGATGCTGCTGCCGCCACCTCCACACTGTCATTGTGCCACTCTGTGGCCTCCTGAGCTGGTGCTGCCACCTCCACACTGTCATTGTGCCACTCTGTGGCCTCCTCATGCTCCTTCCACCTCACCACTAAGTCATACGGCCAAAATGGCAAATCCCCTAAAACTGGTGTTCCAGCTGTGGCTGGCCAAGTTTACTAGTGTCCGGCAATGGATATATTTTGTTCTGGGGTGAAATTCAATTGCCAAAATAGCAATCGCCTAAATCAGTGGTTTCAGCTGTGGCTGGCCAAGTTTAATAGTGTCCGGTAAAGGATATATTTTGTTCTGGGGTGAAATTCAATTGCCAAAATAGCAATACCGTAAATCTGGTGTTCCAGCTGTGGCTGGCCAAGTTTAATAGTGTCCGGCAAAGGATATATTTTGTTCTGGGGTGAAATTCAATTGCCTACATAGCAATCCCCTAAATCTAGTGTCCCAAAAATTGACTGGCCAAGTTTAATAGTGTCCGGCAAAGGATGAATTTTGTTCTGGGGTGAAATTCAATTGCCAAAATAGCAATACCGTAAATCAGTGGTTTCAGCTGTGGCTGGCTAGGTTTATTAGTGTCCGGCAAAGGATAGATTTTGTTCTGGGGTTAAATTCAATTGCCAAAATAGCAATACCCTAAATCAGTGGTTTCAGCTGTGGCTGGCCAAGTTTAATAGTGTCCGGCAAAGGATAGATTTTTTTCTGGGGTGAAATTCAATTGCCAAAATAGCAATACTGTAAATCAGTGGTTTTAGCTGTGGCTGGCCAAGTTTAATAGTGTCCGGCAAAGGATAGATTTTGTTCTGGGGTCAAATTCAATTGCCAAAATAGCAATCCCCTAAATCTGGTGTCCCAAAAATTGACTGGCCAAGTTTAATAGTGTCCGGCAAAGGATACATTTTTTTCTGGGGTGAAATTCAATTGCTAAAATAGCAATACCGTAAATCAATGGTTTCAGCTGTGACTGGCCAATTTTATTAGTGTCCGGTAAAGAATAGATTTTGTTCTGGGGTGAAATTCAATTGCCAAAATAGCAATACCGTAAATCAGTGGTTTCTGCTGTGGCTGGCCAAGTTTAATAGTGTCCGGCAAAGGATATATTTTTTTCTGGGGTGAAATTCAATTGCCAAAGTAGCAATACCGTAAATCAGTGGTTTCAGCTGTGGCTTGCCAAGTTAAATAGTGTCCGGCAAAGGAGATATCTTTTTTCTGGGGTGAAATTCAATTGCCAAAATAGCAATCCCCTTAATCTGGTGTTCCAGCTGTGGCTGGCCAAGTTTACTGCAGTCCCTAACTTTTCAAGTGGTGGACTCTGCACCTTTCAGAGAATTGATTGCTTGTGCCAATCTGAGGTGTATAGTACCATAGAAGGTCAGTCTCACCACCACACTATGTCACCTTGCCACTCTGTGGTCTCCTGATGCTGCTGCCACCTCCACACTATGTCACCTTGCCACTCTGTGGTCTCCTCCTGCTGCTGCCACCTCCACACTATGTAACCTTGCCACTCTTTGGTCTCCTCATGCTGATGCCACCTCCACACTATGTAACCTTGCCACTCTGTGGCCTCTTGATGCTGCTGCCGCCACCTCCACACTGTCATTATGCCACTCTGTGGCCTCCTGAGCTGGTGCTGCCACCTCCACACTGTCATTGTGCCACTCTGTGGCCTCCTCATGCTCCTTCCACCTCACCACTAAGTCATACGGCCACTCTGTGGACTTCTTATGCTGTTCCCACCCTCCCAACTTCATGACTGGGCCACTATTTTGCCTTTCGGCCTTGCTGAGGTTATCATATATTTGACGCTTCTTCTGATCTGTCAGAAGGAAGGAAAAATGAGATGCACAACAGATCCTGTCTGTGTAGCAGCTGTAAGGCCTGTATGGTCCCATCAGAATTGGCTTGTGATTTGGTAGCCAAAAGCAGGAGTGGGTACAAAACACAGAAGGCATGCAAATATTCTATTCATGTGTCATCTCTGTTTTGGATCCACTACTGTTTTTTTTGCATTAGCAATACTGATGGATTACTAACCAAATGCCGACCAAGTGAAGGCGGATGCTCAACAGACAGGATCTATTTTTTTTGGGTTGTTGTTCTGACGGATCAGAGAAAAGGCAAAATAATCAGTGACGTCAACACAAACTTACTGCTGTCACCCTCTCCACTCTGTCGGGGGGCTCTACTTGTATAAGAGTTTAATAGAACAGGTTGTGTAAACATCTATTTGGAATCAGCTGACGACGGTGTAAAAGAAGTGCACTTCTTGGCGCTAACAACTGACCTGTAAGGCTTAGTTCATACTTGAGTTATTTGGTCAGTTTTGGCCCCGTGACTGCCCAAATAAGTGAAGTGTGCAGTGATTCTAAGAGCGACGCCTGTCATCTGCATGTCATAAGGATTCACAGTATTATTTCACTACCAAAGCAGACTCCAAATGCGTGTTATTGCAAGGCACAGTGTTCTACATCACTATAAAGGCTCTCTGTAGCCAGGAAATAGCCGTTTTTGTACTGCGATTCGCCGCAAATAATTTCAGCCCGAACCAAATTTTTCCAAAAAATTCGGCGAAGCGGCGAATCGAATTTTTAAAAATTCGCTCATCTCTACCCTCAAACATGCAATTTTGGCCCAGCCTGAACTTTTATGTCTCTTTTTTATGGAAGTGGGCATGGGAGCACTTCTGTCTCAGAGATCTTCCTCTGTGGCTAATCTGCACCCCTGCACATTTTTTTCTTGTAGGTTTTCCCCTGCTGAAGGGCATTATGACTTTGGCAATAGTTAATGGCCATTAAGTACATAGGTGTTCGAGGAGTGGAGACATATTTTGGTGGGGGCTAGGCACCAAGTTACAGTCTTGACTGACCATTAAAATTTGATGTTCTTGGAATCACTAAAAAGTTTAAAGTGGTTGTCCAGCCATTTATATTGATAACCTTTTGTCAGGATAGGTCTTTAATATCTGTTTGGCAGGGTTCTGACACCCGGGATCCCCCCCTATCAGCTGTTTGAAAAGGATGCACAGCTTCCTCTTCATAACACTGCACTCTATCTCTGAAGTGCACTGTAATACAAGTACTCTCTCTATTTGAATGGAGCGAGTACTTGTAATTATACTATGCCACCGCTACACAGGAGACCACACAAAAACATAAGGAAGCAGCACTCGTATGGATAGCTGCCTCCTCGTCAAAGAGCTGATCAGCGGGGCGGTGGGTGGCGGACCCCCACTGATCAGATATTTATGACCCATCCTGATGATTAGAGATGCCGCGAACATAAAATTTTGCGTTTGCGAACGGGGAACGCGAACTTTCGCAAATGTTTGCGAACGGGCGAACCGCCATACACTACAATAGGCAGGCTAATTTTAAAACCCACAGGGACTCTTTCTGGCCACAATAGTGATGGAAAAGTTGTTTCAAGAGGACTAACACCTGGATTGTGGCATGCCGGAGAGGGATCCATGGCAAAACTCCCATGGAAAATTGCGTAGTTGATGCAGAGTTGGGTTTTAATCCATAAAGGGCATAAATCACCTAACATTCCTAAATTGTTTGGAATAACGTGCGTTAAAATATCCAGTGTGTCTATACGATCAGGTATGATGTTGTATCGATCAGGTAGTGTAAGGGTTACGCCCGCTTCACAGTGACAGACCAAACTCTGACAGACCAAACTCCCTGTTTAACGCACCGCAAACAACCGCAAACAGTCCATTTGCACAACCGCATACTCCCCATTTGCACAAGGTTGGATACCAAGCTAGCCATGTCCCGTTCCTTGTCCTCACTGGCGTCATTGAAGGTCTCTTCCTCCACCCAGCCACGTACAACACCAAGGGTCCCCGAAAGGTGACAACAAGCCCCCTGGGATGCCTGCTGTGGTTGGTCTTCCACCTCCTCAAAGCCACCTTCCTCCTCTAAATCCTCTTCTTCAGACTCCTCTCTCTGCGTTGACGCAGGTCCAGCAGTCGACGATAACAAGGCTGCTTTTGGTGGTGATGGTGACCACAACTCTTCCTCTTCATGCTCATCTACGGCCTGATTCAGCACTCTTCGCAAGGCACGCTCCAGAAAAAATGCATATGGAATGAGGTCGATGATGTTGCCTTGGGTTTGACTGACCAGGTTTGTCACCTCCGCAAAAGGACGCATGAGCCTACAGCCATTGTGCATGAGCGTTCAGTAATGCGGCCCAAAAATACCCAGCCTTGCAGAGGCTGTCCCCTTTTTTTAAATAAAAAAAATCTGTTCTTACCAGTTTAATATCTGTTTTGTCCCCTATCAGGGGCCGGTGTATGGAATAGATTTTAGGAATCGGGAGATGGAAAAAGATGGTTGCTCGGTCCTCTTCCTTCCAATTTGGGGCACTGCGCGTGCGCCGTGCAATGTATTGTGCCACCCTATATGAGTGGTGTGTTAAGTAGTACTATTCCTATCAGTTTAATCCCTGTTACGTCCCCTATCAGGGGACGTGTATCGAATAGATTTTAGGAACCGGGAGGTGGAAAAAGATGATTGGTCGGTCCTCTTACTTCCAATTTGGGGCACTGCGCGTGTGCCGCGCAATGTACTGTGCCACCAATACAAATAGTGTGAACTACTATACTTACCATTTTATCTTTGTTAAGTCTTCTTTCAGGGGACGAGTATTGAATTGAATCCTTGCATGGGGAGATAGAGAAAAAAGCTTGCTCTGTCCGCTTCCTTCTAATTTTGGACACATGCAATGGAATGCCACCAATGCAACTAGTGGTAACTTAAGTACTATTCCTATTAGTTTAATCTCTGTTTTGTCCCTTATCAGGGCCAGGTCCGGTGTAGTGAATAGATTTTTGGAACCGGGAGATGGAAAAAGACCCATGCTCGGTCCGCTTCGTCTGAATTTTAAGTCACTGCGCGTGTGCAGTGCAATGTACTGTGACACCCTAATGACTTTTTTTATCATAAAGGTACTGTGCCACCCTATATGAGTGGTGGGCAGTGGGCACAGTACAGTCTGTGGGCCTGACACACACTGGCAGGCAACTGAAATTATATTAAAGGGTAAAAATTAAATGACTTTTTCAAGGTACTGTGCCACCCAATACGAGTGGTGTGCACACAGTACAGTCTGTGGGCCTGCGGTCTCTCACACACGGGTAGGCAACTGCAATATATATATATAGAAAAATAAAATAAAAGCAGACTCATGTACCATCCCTATAAAGGGCTTTTTGAGGTGCTGTCAGGACACTGTCCTTACAGCTGATGGCCCCTTTCACACGAGCGAGTTTTCCGCGCGGGTACAATGTGTGATGTGAACGCATAGCATCCGCACTGAATCCTGACCCATTCATTTCAATGGGTCTGTGTACATGAGCGTTTTTTTTCTGCGTTCATAGAAGTGAATGGGGCTGCGTGAAAAATGCATTGCATCCGCAAGCAAGTGCAGGTGCATTGCGTTTTTCACTGATAGTTGCTAGGAGATGTTGTTTGTAAACCTTCCATTTTTTATCACGCGTGTGAAAAATGCATCAAAACGCATTGCACCCGCGCGGAAAAAACTGAACAACTGAATGCAATCGCAGGCAAAACTGAATGGCTTTGCCTGTAAAATCGCACAGTTTTCACTGAACGCATCCGCAACGCATCCGGACCTCAGGCCCCATTTACATATCCGCAATTTTTGTCTGCATCCATTCCGCAATTCTGAGGAATGGATGCGGACCCATTCATTGTGAATGGGGTTGGACGTGATGCGGAGAGCACACTATGGGTTCTCCGCTTCTGCATTTGCGCAAAAGATAGAGCATGTCCTATTCTTGTCCGCAGCCTGCGGACAAGAATAGGCATCTCTATGGGGAGTGCCGGCATGGTGTGTTGCGGATCCGCAATTTTCACTACAGACGTGTGAATGGGGCCTAATCCGGACACGCTCATGTGAAAGAGGCCGATAAGTCTTTGAGAACTGGAGTGGACACAGGACATGCCTAGTTAACGCTTTCCCTATTTGTTCAGCAGCAGCAGCAGCACTCTCCCTGCTCTAACTAACACTGCCGCTTCAGAATGAATCTAAGATGGATGCCGTCCTTGCTTTTTGATAGGAGATGGGAGGGTCTGGGAGGGAGGGTATGCTGATTGACTGGAATGTGTCTGCTGACTGTGAGGTACAGGGTCAAAGTTTGCTCAATGATGACGTATAGGGGGCGAATCGAACATCGCATATGTTCACCCGCCGCGGCGAACACTAACATGCGTTGTTCGCCGGGAACTGTTTGTCGGCGAATAGTTCGGGAAATCTCTACTGATGATAGGTCATCAGTATAAACGGCAAGACAACCCCTTTAACAACAGACAAGTTAGGTAGGCTTAGATTTTTTTTTTACCAGGTTTAACTTATCTCAAAGCTCATCTCAGCTGCATAACTATTATCCAGAGCCAATTTTGCAATTGGAAAGAGATGTTGAGATATCTGTAGTTGCTCCTGATTAAGCAAATGACATCAGAGATTGTCACCAATCATTAAATTACCCCATTCTTTTTTATGTGGACAAAAGGGATACTAAAAGATTACTCTCTTCTCGTTATTGGTGGCCATCTCTATCTTGAGATATTGAGGCCTATGTGTCTAACTGTGATATTTGTGCCTGTGCTAAGATTTTGGGGAAAATTTTTCTGCCACATATTGGCACATTTGAAGTCACACCACCTATTTTCATCTAAGCTAAGTTACAGTAAGTAAGCAACTAATGAACTATCCCTGTTCTCCTCATGCCAAAAAATACTATATTATTAGCTGGCTTAAGCTACGCCCACATGTGTGGTAAGGTAACCTGATACAGGAGGCTCTTGAGGCAGAGAACAGCCTGCCAGAGTTTACTGGATTCGGCATTGCTGGATACTGCTGTTTGCCAATGGACCCCATAGACTATAATGGGATCTGGCTGCTTTGCAGCATGAGTGTCAGGTTTCAGCCACTCAAGAACCGTTCAATGCAAACGTGTGAACATAGCCTTATGAAGTCAATTTGCTTACACAGTGAACTAACAGAGTGATCAAATTTAGCAACTTTAATTACAATATCAATACTTTCTAGATACATATTAATCTGATTTCTGTACAGAAATAAAACTATTTATGGTCATATATCTATATATCTTGCACAAGTAGATACAATGTAGGCTGCTTTTAATTATTAATTCATATCTATACTCATTATGGTATTTGCAGTCAAAGAGATCGTCCTTCTAGTGATTAAAAGCCTTCCCTCTATGACTGTATATACAGAAGTAGCTGTCAATTTGAGATTAGCTGATCATTTAGTTAGAAGTGAAATTTGACATGATTTTTTTTTTTTTATTCTGATTTGGTAGAATCAGAATTTCTTCAGAATCATTTGAGTAGAATTTTTCCAGAGAGAGATAGAGATTGTTATCCTATGTAGATGGCCTTCTTAAGATAGTTGTCAGACAAGTGATTCTCCAGTCAACTGCTGCCTTCCTAAATTTGCCCATTGTGAGGATCTAGGGTTGTGGGTCGTATTAATCACCTATACAGGATAGCGATGTGACTGTCTTTATTCTTTCGTCCACAATCATACAGCAAATGCAGATAGATGGTCCGGACGAGCTGCAGCCCTGAAAACTTGGGCGGATACCCTCTCAGACCCAGTCTACAATATCACGAGCTGGGACTTGTAGTTCTGCTGCCCTATACCAGGCTCTACCCACTGTCTCCAAACATTTTATGTTGGCCCACAGCTTTAGTATCACCTGCCGGTTTATTTTGCAGTGTCCGCCGGTGGTTATCCAGACCACAGACAGCACAACCTAAACGCATGGATCCAACTTTAACCAACAACACCCCATCATCTCCCAATCAGTGTCCTAAGTACCTCAATGCTGTCCCCGAGTTTGGGCTTGTCCTTCTTGGAATACCTTCCACAATGCTAACTGTCCATTGGTGGATGCATTTCCCTGACGCTGAGACCCTCACCTGAGACTATATGTGAGACTCCCTGGTTCTACCCCTCACCATCCACATAATGGGAGTAGTGGCTGGGAGGACTATTGCTTAATTGAGGCCCGCAAGACACTAACTAGGCTAATGGAATGATTCCATTACTCTAATTACCAATCTCATAACTGGCCTTGTGTGGATATAAGGTCTGGCTAGCACATCTCATCTCTTTGCTCTGGAGTCAGGATGAGCATGTGAGTGGGTACGTGTCGACTGTCTCTCCTATAGCGCCCCTTCTGAATTTCCCAGTGAAGCCACAGCGTTCGGAGGTTGAGGGAGTCCATGTGGGAACCTGTCTTGTCCTCCATTCCCAGTGTACTACCCAGATCATTTAACAAAGTTTATATACACCTTAAAATACCAGAAAAAGGAATACACCGTATAAACCACAACAATAAAATTCAACGTAACCGGCACATCTTGCTGAAAGAGTTTGCATCCACTGGTCGAGTAATCTTTAGTCCACAGGAAGCTCTTCACACTCATGTCTATAGAAACAGGATATAAATGATTGCCAGATAAATATTTTCTAACTAACAAATCATCACGGTGGCAAAAATCCAACCAGTCCAATTCCCATAATAAAGTTAGGTATAGACATAGTGTTGTTGGTAACGCTGGTTTAAATCAGCAGTAACTCCTAAGAAATATCTTATGTCTAAATATACCATTTTTGACAAACCTAAATTATGATCCCTGGCTTGGACATAATCTTCACGAGATCTGCGCAACTCAGCAGCAATGATACCAAAGTTCAATATAAGTTAAGCATGGCCTTCTCTTATAATATAATGTAGTAAACTGACATAAAAAGGAGCACCATTTAACTAATACACACAATACAAGGTAGAGCTTTTGTTTCATTTGACCTTAGAAAAAGAATGAGCAACAGTGACATTACACAGGAGGCCATATTAAACAATGGTTGAGTGGTTGCTTTCAAACACTAAGCTGTCAACTTTAACTTAACTTTGTTTTCGGGTCAGACAATAGTTTTTTTTGCTGAGTTGAATAATACCAGGAGACAGCCCCAATACCCTCTCTTTGTCCCTTCATCCTGTGCAGCAGTGTTTCATCAGTCAGTACCTAATCATCAAGGTTTGGTTTTCCTCTTTTTTTTATATATATATTAGTCCATTCAATCCCTGACTGATGTCTCTAAACCCTGCCAATGAACTCTGTAAAATCCAGCGGGGTTAGTGCAGTACCTTAACCATTCAGGGTTATAATAATGTCTAATCCTGAAAATAAAGCACTCTGGCCAACCTTTTTTTTCAGATAATTTCCCATTTGACATAAAAAAACATTGTAATACCTAAAGAACCATTTAAAATGCCTGCCAGCTTTGAAATGAAGTAAGACTATGTAAGCATTCAATGTTTTCAAATTTCCTATTGAGTTCTCACCTAAGCAGAAACATGTACATCAATGGATGACAGCAAAGTAAAAATAAACAATACATAAATATGTGTTACAGAAACTAGTCCTTGAGAGGAAAGACATCAAAACCAAACTCTCCATCTCATATTGTAGCATATATAAATAGTAATGCAAAACACATTTATAAAGTATTAAAAGATGCATGATCAATGTGATCCAAAAATGAAGTTATATCACCCAGATTTTTAAGAAACAGATATAACCAGAAGCGAATTAGGACTAAGTTACTTAGTCCTAATGCAAAATCTGCAAAAAGGCCCTGACGCACCATGTGGCATTTATAACATGTGTGTCTTTTAATAAGGCAGATGGGCCTTTTACCCCTTTAGGCACCGAAGCCTCACTGTTACTTCTGCATCCCCTACAACTTAACCCCGGGTTATAACTGGCTGAACATTATGTTTAACAGGCTCCCAGTAGAAGACAACCTAAAGACTGATATTTACAAACAACTTATTAAGTTGAATTTGTTGTAATTCATTTCATGTCCGTTTGGTTGAATAAAAAAAAGATTGATTAGTGTCTGAATTGATTCTACGTGATTCGAAGTTGGGCCAATTGCCCTAAAAATTGGTATTAAACATCCTCTAGTCTCCTATTATGTTATCTTTTTTTTTCATTTGTTACAAATTCTTGCTATTTCTGTCCCCCATACCTTGAATACAATGACAGCAATAGCAAATAATGTGAGAGAGACACTATGTGCATGTTTGATGGTGGTAACAAACAGCATATTTAAAAACTGTGGCATAGCAGAATGCCTGCACATATTTATACATGCAGAAGTATTAATTGTCAGAAGAAAGAGTGGCTTGTTCTGAACGAACCTGGAAAAATTCTGACTTTTAATTTTAAGCAGCAGCAGTACAGTTTAGATGTGGAAAGGGTAGGGTAATAGTGTCATGTGGCTGCAATAATAGTGGCAGCAGTAGCAGCACAGCATGGAATAAACAAGGCAGTAGATGTGTGTAATAGTAGATGTGTGTAGTAGTGCCGACTATGTAGTGGTGATGGTAGTAGCAGTAGGAGTAATGGAAGTGGCAGTAGGGGATTAATAACATAGCAGCTGCGGTGATGGCAGTAGCAGCAGCAGCCATATGGTACAAAACCTGATGGTAGGCAGGCAGACAGCACAGAGGCATTATGGTGGCAGAAGCTGCACCACTGTTCCTACCTAATTGCATGATTTGTCCTAGTTGACGCCTACATCTGGATGACTGTCTTTTCCTAGCTAGGTGCTGGGACCTAAGGGAAAAAGACTGAGAGAAAATAACAAACAAAGAGATAGACAGGCTCCCAGAAAATGAGAGATACAAAAACAACAAGAAAGGTCAGATGGACTAGATCAAAACCTAGAGAGTATAATCAGAGCAAAATCAGAAACCATAGAGGAGCACAATACCAACCACAGTTCAAACATGAGAGGAAAGGTAAAGGTCCAATATGTCAGAGGAAAGCTGATCTTAATCCAAGTTGAAGTAAATCCAGGAGAAACTAACAAGCCAGTCAGTATTCAGGGATAATCTAAGCTCCAAAACCAGAACACACATTCACATTAAGCAGGCTAGTGAGGTACAGACGTCTTTATTCACAGGCAGCTGTGGCCAGCAGTTGCCTATTCAAATAGACCATGTGAGCTGTGTCATGTGACCTGTGTGACATCATAATGCCGAACATGCCAGCATCACCTCCAATTGGCTGGGGCCGCGGGATTCACCTCACTGGCCTGGTAACCAAGGAAACAGGACGCCAGCTGAGGTGTTTGCTGCCAATTACACCCGCCAGCATGCTAATCATGCAGTAACCTCCCTTTTACGATGGGCCAATGGACCCTAATCTGAAGGAGCAGGTCTATTCGGATGTGTCTCAAGAAATCTTTTAACTAATTTAACAGCATGTACATCCTTTTCAGCCACCCAAGACCTCTCCTATGGACCATAACCTTTCCAGTGAACTAGATACTGTAAGATATCTTTAACTGTCCTAGAATCCAATATGTTGGCGACCTCGTATTCCTTCTCACCCTGCATCTTAATCAGGGCCAGAGGTTTGCAGAATGGGAAAAGAGGCACCACATATTTCGTAAGCAACCACCTCTGGAAGCCATCATGAATTTTGAAAGAACCTGGCAACTTAAGACCTTATTAAAGGATTGATAATTTCAGTAACTTCATATGGACCGATAAATCAGGGAGCCATCTTCCCAGAAGGTACCTTCAATCTAATGTTTTTAGTGGAGAGCCACACTTTGTCCCCCACTGAAAAGCTAGAACCCTGAGATTGGTTATTATTAACGCCTCTTCTCTGAATATTTATTTATTATACGCACTTATATAGCGCCGCTGTTATATTCCGCAGAGCTTTACAGACATTAAAATCAAGCTGTCCCCAATGGGGCTTACAATCTAATGTCCCTATCAGGATGTCTTTACACAAGAACAAGGGGGCTCAATCTGAAATTAGCTTGGGGGTAAGATCAGGAGCAATATCAGGAAATATTATTTTACTGAAAGAGTGGTTGCAGCTTGTAAAAAACTTCCAGCAGATGTAGTTGGGATATCTACAGTAAGTGAATTTAAACATGCCTTAGAAAAAAAGGCAGGCTAGATCGACCAGGTGGTCTTTTTCTGCCGTTAGTCTTCAATCTTTCTACAAAAATAAACAGAGTCACCCCAAGTTTAGATCAAAAAGATCTTCAGAATTTGGAAATATATTGCACCCTGTGATCAGATACAATACCCTCCAGAACCCCATGTAATTTAAAATCATTAAAAAAGAGAAGATAATTCTTTGGCATTAGGTAATTTTTTTTAAGTGGATCAAAATTAGACAGTTTACTAAATC
The DNA here is from genome assembly GCA_033119425.1 of Bufotes viridis. Lineage (NCBI taxonomy): Eukaryota > Metazoa > Chordata > Amphibia > Anura > Bufonidae > Bufotes > Bufotes viridis. The sequence goes on from CM065592.1 coordinate 319,289,922, forward strand.
TATTCACTGCTACCCAAATTACAGTCTGTACCTGGGAAGGTAGTAAATCAGTTATAAAATCCATAGACAAATGAGACCAAGGCTTTTTTGGGATGGGCAGTGGACAAAGTTCCCCAGCAGGTCTAGTTCCTGAGTTTTTTTTTTACTTCGCACTTGTTTTACAAGCTGACACATAGGCAGAAATATCCCTAGCCATTGAAGGCTACCAGTAATATCTGGAAACTAACCTTTTAGCATTTGACACCCCTGGATGTTCAATAACAACATGTAGTCATGTAATTTACTCAGGAGACGGAATTGAATGGGAACAAGCTATTTACTGTAAGGCCCCTTTCACATGGGGCGAGTATTCCATGCGGGTGCAATGCATTGCACCCGAACTGAATCCGGACCCATTCACTTCAATGGGGCTGTGCAGATGAGCGGTGATTTTAATGCATCACTTGTGCGTTGCGTAAAAATCGCAACATGTTTTATATTTTGCATTTATCACGCAATGCAGGCCACATAGAAATTAATGAGGCTGCATGAAAATCGCACTGCATCCGCAAACAAGTGCGGATGCAATGGGATTTTCACGCATGGTTGCTAGGAAATGATGTTAGCAAATTGATTAAAGTCAATTTACTGTATTATTTTCCCTTATAACATGGTTATAAATGAAAATAATAACATTCTTAATACAGAATGCTTGCTAAAATGTGACTTGAAGGGTTAAAAAATAAAACAATTCTTCTATCTTCATTCAGCAGGACCTGTGCTGACGTCACCATGCTCACCACATGGTGAACGTGATTACATCATCAAAGGACCTTTTGCAGGTCCTGAAAGAAGACAATGCAGGCTGCATAATCAAGTGGATGAGGTGAGTTAATTTTTTAAATTTTTTAACCCCTCAAGTCACATTTTATTAAGCATTCTATATTAAGAATGCTATTATTTTCCTTTATAGCTATGTTATAAGTGAAAATAATACAATCTACACAACACTGAACCCAAACCTGACCTTCAGTGAAGAAGTTTGGGTCTGGGTAGCACATTCAGTTTTTTATTATGCGCATGCAAAATGCATTGCAGTGGCGTGGAAAAAACTGAACAACGCAATGCAATCGCATTCAAAACTGACTGAAATTGCATGCATACTTGTGCGGATTTCTCGCAATGCACCCGGGACGCCCGTGTGAAAGAGGCCTAAGGATGATCTTCTGGCATCCAGTCCGGATTGGATCTAATTTCTGATGCTAACTCAGAGGAATAACGGAAATTACTATACCTTCTGACAATATAGGTAAATTCTTTGACCCACAGCCTGAAGATAATTGCAAAATTAAAACGGGTGAAAAACAATGCCCAATGAGCTTACCTAGGATTAAAATGATTAGCTGATTCTAAGAATGTATGGTTCTTATGGTTAGTAAGAATTATTGTTTGGTGTTGAGCTCCCTGCAATAAAATTGTCATTCTTAAAAAGCCCACTTAATGGCTAGAAACTCTGAATTATTGACATCATAATTTTTCTCACTCTGAGAAATTTTTCAAGAAAAGAAGGCACAAGGTCTGAGCTAAGTGAGTGAAGAAGTGCACTGTAACAACACAATTCCAACTTCAGAGGCTAAGAATGGTCTACACTTATCCCGTTGTACTAACATGGAGCTTCCATAAAAAAACACTTTTATAAAGTGTGACATATGCTATTACGGCCAATGACCCCTCCTTGGTCAAATCAGTATGTGTCAGGTGTTTCACAATGACTGAGAAATTCCTTATAAATATTTGATAATATTTATCCAAACCAAGGACCTTAGCTAGATCTATGCAAAAAGCCTATGGAGTAAGGATATACCCTAAAAGTTGTACCTCTTGGACCCTAAACACATACTTTTTCAACATTTTTCCTATATTTAGGGTACTTGGCACCAGGTATCAGTGGCAAAATCATATGGTCTATGGGGAGAAAGGGTGCAAAGTGCCGCCCCCAAGGATGATATGTCGCTGCCCTAATATTTTTTGTCACGGTGCTCAGACCTGGTTACTGTACCCCCTGGGGTTAGTCTCCGTAGCAAGAAAGGAGTTGTGGTTGGAGGAGTAAGAGTCCAGACTTGGTAAAGTTCAAGGGTTTTTACTTGAATAAAATTGCAATAAACTTGTGTCATCAAAACAATACTTGATCTTTCTCTTGGCTCCAGCAGGCGAAGGGTAAACTGGCAGGTAAACTTGATATCTCTGCTGTGCTATTCTCTGGCTTCAGTCTGGTTTCTGGACTTTCTAACAGTTCTGGTACTGTTGAGTGGGGTGCCTTTGGCTGTTGACCCCCTAGTAATACTCCTTCTATGAACTGAAAGTAGTCTGGGTGCTTTACAAGCTGCTTCCCCTGGAAGACTCCTGCTGCAGGAGGTGGATCCTATACTCACTGCGCCATGTCTACTCTCCTTCCAACTGAAAACTAACTATAGCTTCCTGCAACCCTTCTCGCAGGAGAAAGCAGGACTAGCCCACTTCTGCCCAAAAAGGGGGAGAAAGGTATTCTCTGCCAGATACACTGCCTTCTCCTGGTGAAGTAGGCACAGTACATGAACATAGCAGTTTATGCATATAAAAAAATGACACTTTTCTGCTGGTGGTACAGTTGGTGGTACAAACCAATACAATGGCGGCAAACAGACTAGTAATAAGAATGCATGAGTGGTAGTGTCCCTCTGGGCCACTACAAGGGCATCAGAACCTGACTTAACAAAGATGTCACTAAAATCTTAAATATACAAGAGAATTATAACCCCATTTCTCCAATTCTCCAGACTTCATGTTAATGGTAGGAATATGCAACTGTAACCAGGGCATACCCAAAATAATATTTGTGGGCAAATCTTTCATTACAAAAAGCGAACATACGTCCATATGGAGTACCCCAATAATCATAGAAAAATCGGGGATACAGAATTCTACATAACCCTTAGCCAGATGTGTGGAATCTACAGCCGTGGCCAAAACAGGCTCAGGAAGATGAATTACTGCAAAACTTAAGGACGTAGGGCGTACAGGTCCTGTGTAGTTCCGATCACGGCTGTGCGGTGCGGATGATCGGAACAGAGTGCCTGCCGAAATCATTCGCCAGGCACTCTGGGTCAATGCCGAGGGGGGTCCTGTGACCCCCCATATCGGCGATCGCAGCAAACCGCAGGTCAATTCAGACCTGCGGTTTGCTGCGTTTCCGGGTTATTCGGGTCTCTGGTGACCCGATAACCCGGTACAGGATGGTGATCGATGGGATGATAACACCCCACTAATCACCATCCTTAGATCCTGTGAGGTGATAATGACATCACCTCACAGGATCGATCCTGATAGGCTGATTGGGTGGGTGGGGGTTAACTCCTCCTGCTCTCCTCCTCCTGCATTCTTTGCCTGGGAGCGAGGAGAGAAGCAGGCATCTTCAGCCCAGCAGCCCAGCAGCCCAGCAGCCCAGCAGCCCAGCAGCCCAGCAGCCCAGCAGCCCAGCAGCCCAGCAGCCCAGCAGCCCAGCAGCCCAGCAGCCCAGCAGCCCAGCAGCCCAGCAGCCCAGCAGCCCAGCAGCCCAGCAGCCCAGCAGCCCAGCAGCCCAGCAGCCCAGCAGCCCAGCAGCCCAGCAGCCCAGCAGCCCAGCAGCCCAGCAGCCCAGCAGCCCAGCAGCCCACCAGTGCCCTCTTGTGCCCTTTCAGAGTGCCATCTGGCACTATCAGTTAGGTCAGGGAGAGCATAGGGAAAGGTTTAGGTCAGGCAGGGAGAGTTAGGGAGGGTTAAAGGGTTAAATTTTTTTGCCCCCTGTTGCATCAACCTCTTAGTGTGTCTGGGGCTGGTGCTGCAGTCTGTGCAAGGTACAATGGTAAAGGTCCTCAAGCCAGATTGTATCGTCGACTACAATCGGTATATGGGAGGAGTTGATCTCTCTGATCAAGTCCTCAAGCCATATAATGCCATGCGCAAAACCCAGACATGGTACAAAAAAGTTGCGGTCTACTTGGTGCAGGTTGCTTTGTACAACTCTTTTGTGCTGTCTCAGAGCGCTGGCAACACAGGGAAATTCCTCCTGTTCTATGAGGCAGTCCTTAAGGCCCTGATCTTTTCTGACTGGGAAAGGGCAGGCCGGAGTACCTCGGGAACTGGATGCGCCAGGATCATCCCTGGCCAAAACTTTCCAGGTCCAATCCCTCATACTGGAAAGAAGGGACGAACCCCAAAAAAATGCAGAGTGTGTCACAGGAGGAGGATACGGAAGGACACCACCACTCAGTGTGACATGTGCCCCGATCATCCAGGCCTCTGCATTAACGGTTGCTTAAGGGAGTACCACACTTCTATTACTAAATTTATTACCCCCTTTTCCATTTAGCTAATGACAATCGGATAAAAACCATGGTTCTCAGATTTGAGACACCCCAAAATTCTTTTTTCAAAAATGATAGTTTATAATTTTAAAATAATTAAAGAATAATTAAAAAAGTAGATAAATGATGTATTGCCGCGTCCGTAATAATCTGCCCTATAAAAATACGGGAAAAAAAAAAAAGGTGCAAAAAAAGTAATTATTTTCTCACCTTACATAACGTAATAGCAAGCGATCAAAAAGTCATATGCCCTCCAAAATAGTGCCAATAAAACCGTCCTCTCATCCCACAAAAAATTAGCCCCTACCAAAGACAATTGGGTAAAAACTTAAAAAAAGACTGTTAGACTGTGTAGATAGTTACATTTTTTAAGTTTGTTTTAAATAGGATAATATAGTGTTAAACAAAAAAATTTTTTTTTTAAAGTAGACAAATTAGGTATCGCCGCATCCGTAATAATCTGCCCGATAAAAATACCCCATGACCTAACCCCTTAGATTAACATGGGGGAAAAAAGGTGCAAAAACTTTTTTTTGTCACCTTACATAAATAAAACGCGTAATAGCAAGCGATCAAAAACTCACATGCCCCCCAAAATAGTGCCATTAAAACCGTCCCCTCAGTCCACAAAAAATGAGCCCCTATCTAATACAATTGGCTAAAAATTTTTAAAACAAATGATTCTTAGACTTTAGAGATACAAATATTTTTTTTTGTATCAAAAAGGATAATATAGTCTAAAACCTAAATAATTGTAAAAAAGTAGACTTATTATGTATCGCCGCATCCGTAATAATCTCCTCTACAAAAATACCCCATGACCTAACCCCCCAGATTAACACTGTCCATATTTTTTTTTAAAAACGGTGCCAAAACAGTCATTTTTGGCACTTTTCAATTTCAATCCGTCTTTACCGGTAAAATAGAAAGGGTTAACAGCCAAACAAAACTTAATATTTATTACCCTGATACTGCAGTTTACAGAAATGCCATATTTGTGGTCATAAACTGCTGTATAAGTAAAATGCAGGGCGCAAAAGTAAAGGACCGACATGGTTTCTGGAAGGCCGATTTTGATGGCCTTTTTTATTGACACCATGTCCCTTTTGAAGCCCCCCTGATGCACCCCTAGAGCAGAAACTCCCTAAAAGTGACCCCATATAAGAAACTACACCCCTTAGGGTATTCAAAACTGATTTTACAAACTGTATTAACCCTTTAGGTGTTCCTCAACAATTAATGGCAAATTGAGATGAGGGATTTCAGAATTTCAATTTTTGGTAACCTTACCTCACAAAAATGTAATATAGAGCAACCAAAAATCATATTTACCATAAAAATAGTCCCAACAAAACTGTCACCTTATTCCGTAGTTTCCAAAATGGGGCCACTTTTAGGGAGTTTCTACTCCAGGGGTGCATCCGGGGGCTTGAAACAGGACACAGTGTAAATAAACCGGTCCATAGAAATCAGCCTCCCGAAAACCACACGGCGCTCCTTTCCCTCTACGCCCTGCCGTGTGGCCATACAGTAGTGTACAACCACATATGGGGTGTTTCTGTAAACAGCAGAGTCAGGGCAATAAAGATACAGTCTTGTTTGGCTGTTAACCCTTGATTTGTTAGTGGAAAAAATTGGTTAAAATAGAAAATGTGGCAAAAAAATAGATCAGTAAGATCAGTTTTGAATACCTTGAGGGGTATAGTTTCCAAAACGGGGTCATTTTTAGGGAGTTTCCATTCTAGGGGTGCATCAGGGGGGGCTTGAAATTAATTTCTGAAAATTTCCAAGATTTGCTTCTAAACTACTAAGCCTTGTAACGTCCCCCAAAAATAAAGTGGCATTCACAAAATGATCCAGACATGAAGTAGACATATGGGGTATGTAAATTAATAACTATTTTTGGAGGTATTACTATGTATTATAGAAGTAGAGAAATTGAAACTTGGAAATTTGCACATTTTTCCCAAATTTGGGTAAATTTGGTATATTTTTATAAATAAAAATAAAAATTTTTTACTTCATTTTACCATTATCATGATGTACAATATGTGAAAAAAAACAATCTCAGAATGGGCTGAATAAGTAAAAGCATTTTAAAGTTATTTGCACATAAAGTGACACTGGTCAGATTTGCAAAAAATGGCCTGGTCCTTAAGGTGAAATATGGCCGTGTCCTTAAGGGGTTAATTCAATAAAATTTGCAACAGACTCTGAATCTAGAAAGGCCAGCCCAGCCTTTTTACATGACCGATACAAGATACTCACACGAAGCAAAACTCAGTAGTAAAGGAGAGAAGGACAAGCCATAATGTGGCGGATAACAGGGCTGTATTGGGATTAGAATTGTTCTATCTTTTATTTATTGTGGGGGGTCGCTCTGGTAGACACTTGGTAGCTGTGCAGGAAGCAGGGACACAGACAGGATAAAGTCTAATTTAAGTGTTTTTATTTCACACATATATTTAAACATAAGCATAACCTTAACAAATAGGCTTAAACAAACAAACCCTACTCGGCTTAGCAAGTGCCTAATACAACAAGACAGTCCCTGACTAAATGTGAGACCAGCTACCCGGCCCACAGGTACAAATGGAAAGTATTGGGTGGCACATGCAATAACTTCTGTAGTTCAGCATCAGCAGTCAGCTTCTCCAGGTATGGCCACCCTGCTCAGCTCTACATTGAGCTTTAAATTAGGCCCTAATGACCTATGTGACCTGCAGCTGTGGGGTATGGAAGCCCAGGACCGAAGCCTGGGTGGAGTGAGTGTCCCACTGCCAACTTCTCACTCCAGTATAAGCAGGTCCCAGTACTTATTTTAAAATCTGTCTATGTTAGCTATGGCTAACATAGACAAAACAGCCTATCAACCCTGCTTATCCTGTGTCTGGGCTCTCCCAAACGATACCCTTCTCACATTATATATGATATTTCCCTAAATAAGATTTAACTATATATATATATATATATATATATATATATATTATGCAAATTAGCAATGAAGGTTTTATTTTTTTCAGGTCAAAGCACTAGACTCAGGAACAATCCAAGCTCCAAAGCCAGAACAGCACAGTCACAGTAAGCAAACTAGTGACGTACAGAAGACCTTATTCACAGACAACTGTGGCCATGACCTTCGTGACCTCGTAACACCAGATGTGTCGTCGTTACCTCCATTGGGGCCTGCCCAGTAACCAAGAAAACAGGAAGCCGGCCAAAGTGCTTACTGCCGATCGCACCTGTCAATGTCCTAATCACAACACCCCCAGCAGTAGCCATGTGGTACAGAAGATGATGATAGGCAGGCAGACAGCAGAGTGGCACGGTGGCGGCACCAGCACCATCGTGCCATATGGTACAAAACATGATGGCATATGGTACAGAGCATGATGTTAGGCAGGCAGACCGCAGCAGGGGCACTGTCAGTAAGGGCAGATCTATTCATCGGCCTTAGCTATGGGAGTGTGAAAATCCTCACAGACCCATGCCTCATTTATTTTGACAAAAGTGATGTTTTGTACACGGTCACATGGCAACTTCATCCCTCTGGGTATCAAAACACCCCATGCCATGCTAAAAACACTCTCTGCAATGACACCGGATGCTGTGCAAGAGTGGCCATTTTGGGCCACTGTTCCAGTCTGCCTCCCAAGATGTTCCATGGGGTCAGGGAACACAGTATGCGCTGGAGAAAGGCTACAGTCATTTAGAGAATGATACATTTGAACAATTTTTCTGATTAAAAAAATGGACAGCTGGCTAAAAATTTGAATATCATACAGCAGAATTAAATTATGGAGAAGGCGCAGTAGTGCGCCACATTTGCATATTTACTAGACAAGTTTCTGACCAAAGTTTTCAGTCCATTGGGTCAAGGAAAACAGTATGTGCCGGAGAAAGGGCACTGTCCAGGTATGACTAAACTTAATTGTTCGGCCAAATAAAGAGAGATCGATAATTTTATCTTGATACGCTTGTATTTTTAGCCATTTTAAATTATAATGTAGACCTGGGAAGAAGTACATGTGTAATTGACTATCACAAAAAAGGTCTTGAAGTTTATGTGGTATCCAACCTAGAATGGTTTGCTCAGTAATTAGGAGTAGCGCGTTTTTTTTTTTGGACATAGCAAACTGGCTGCTGTAGCCAGTGCACCGCATTTGTGGAACAATGAGACAATTTTTACTCAAGTCTGCCTGGCCAAAAGTTCTGGTGACGACATGTGGGAAAATACAGCCCAGAAAAATGAAATTTTGGAAAAGGCATCGAAGTACACCACTTTAGCGGGACAACTTTGTCTGCATGGCTAAAAGTCCTAACGACGACACGTGGGTAAATACAGCCAAACTGGTTTGCTGGGCTTGTAGAGTTCTTTTCTAGCCATACATTTTATTATCAATGACTGACCACAGAGCAGAGGAGAAGTGTGATGGTGACTATAGCACAGAATTTGGGTGAAGACGCGGAACTAAAAGACATTTGCAGAACGAGACAATTTTATGAGAATGCTGGCAAGAAGTTCAACATAAAATTGGGGTGAAGGCGCAGATGTGTGCCACATTTACCAGCATTAAGTGTTGCGGCAGCAACTGCACCACCATCAACTTGCCCATGTAGGATTTCAGCTTGTACATAAGCTAATTGCTGGTCGAGAATAGTATACTGAGGGCCACACATTTCGTTATGGATGTCTCACTAAGAGGCAGAGGACAAGGGGGAGGAGCATAAGAAGGAGAAGAACCAGCTTCCGTTTTGAATTCTTCCATTTTCCAATGATTTTATTATAAGGCCTCTAAAATTAAAAGTCGCCAGTTTCATATAAATGAAAAGTCACAGGCTTACTAAATGAAGTCACAAGTTTGGTACACACAGATTATTGAACAGTACTAACAAAAACTGCTAACAATGTTTTTTTTTTTTGTAATTTAAAGACAGGAGTGCAATTAAATGTCCTAAATCCATCCCCTTCCATAAACACATTGCAAGCTGGTGACAATTTGCAATAGGCCTTTCCTAATGATGATTGTGAACAAGCCTTAAAGGGGTTCTACAGGAATTTAAAAAATTAAAATACTTAAATATTATAGTCCTGCCTCATCGCCCTCTCTGCTCTGCTTATCAGGAATCATGATCCTGAATACAGGAAATTATATGTGGGAATGGAGATGATGAGGAGACATGAGAGGAGGGTGCCGTGTGGCTAATGAGCAGCAGCACTTGTTTACAGTCTTCATTACCACAGCCTGTCCTGTCCGTCCTCTCTGTACTTCATGTCTCCTCATGAACTAAATTCCCCAGAGATTCAGCTGAAGATCTTATCAGCTATATTTTGGATTACAATCCCTCACAACTAGAGAGTAGGAAGAGGATGAGGCAGCTCTTTATCTCAGTGTTGTAAAGTAACTTGTCCTCATGTGTGATCAGTACAGGTTTTGTGTGAACTAATGGGACAGCAGCCATTTTGTTTCCCCTGATGATTGCTCCCCAGAGAAAACGAGTCATTATAAATAATGAAAGGTATTTCAGAATATATTTATAATAAAGTAATATTTAACTATTTTCATTTTCTTAATTCCCGGAGAACCCCTTTAACCCAAACAGGCTATTTAAGGTCTGAGATCTCGGCCAAAGTTAATCAAGTACTCAAAGCATAATATGTTTCGATGCTCATGTCAGAGGGGCTGAGTGGGGGAAGATGGGGATATGTCTGGGTTCATCTCTAAATAGGGTGGCCAGACATCCGGTTTTAGGCCAGACAGTCCGGTTCTCTGGCTCCCTATCCTCTGTCCGGCGCAGGGCCTGGACGGACACAGGATGTCCACCCTTGCAGTAGCTCACGTACAGACAGCAGCATTGTGCTGTCTAAGCATGAGCTGCAGCAACTGACTGAGGCTTCTCTCACCCACAGTCAGTCCCTAGAGCTGCAGACAGGACTCCCTGTGGCTGACTGAGGGGGAGAGAAGCACCCCTACTGCCCCCAGCTCAACTTTCCCTCACAAACTTTATTTCAGGGGCTTGGCTTCACATATACGGGGCGTGGCTTTGTGGAGGTGGGTGTAGTTTATTGGTTTGGGGGCGTGACCGGTGAGGTCCGGCTTTCTTGGGTGAAGCCAGTGCCACCCTAGCTCTGAACCAGGACAACCCCTTTAATATACCCTAGATTTCCAAATAGATCTCCTATTCTCTCTCTATAATTTTCTTATACTGTACATCAGTGTGTGATCTATGCAACAGACTCTTAGTTTCTTTCCAGGTCAGAAGTACAATGCAGAATGATGTCCTGCCTGCTGCCCTCCTAATTGCTTAATCCAGGCTTTCTGTTGCCTCTGGGCCAATCAAGGCAAACCCTCCCTCACGTCTTCCCAATGTCATGTGACCATCCTTCTTTTCCTCCTTCATGGTTTTGTCTAGGAACATGGACAGTAAAAAGGTTCTGTGCACCGTTTTACGTGATTTGTCCAAAGTGAATCAGGAAAGCTTCAGATTTGTGCTGCAAACAAATTTTTGTGAAATTTGCAAAAAATTTGATTAGTTTAGAGTTGATTTGCTCATCCTGTAATTGTAATTTACGCAACACTTTGCTCATATTACTATTATTACATCCATTTTCAATGGTGAATACTCCATGTGTGTGCATTTGTATAACCCGGTCCTACTGCTCACTTCACTTTGTGACATTTGCCCCCTATGTAAATCTCTGTCAATGAATGAAATGAAGGAAGAAGACTTAATGCCTCACAGTCTGTTCCGCCATGTCACAGTAAGAGGTTCAGGAAGCTGAGATGCAGGAAACTGTTGTATGTGGTTCTTCTATTATAGAGCAAATGTATCCATCCCTGTGTCCACTTGAGACAAGAAAAAAACAATGTACTTGATTTTTTTTTTACTTTAATTTTTATTAATAGACGTGACACAATCTACATTGCGAGTATATTCGCTACAAACCACAATAAATGTAGTCCACGCAGGGACCTTGAGATGTAAAACTAGTCTCAGGAACGTTTTTCTTGATGTACAACAGAAAAATAAAAGCAAAAACAATAGAAATAACAATCAGAACAAAACAAAACGGCACCTTTTTTCTAGACATATATGACATTGGGATAAAAAGGTAATCATTTTTTATGTGTACGGCTGTTCATACAGAAAACTTTGCATGTTGCGGGCTTTGCGGATAGCAGTTACAGTTTGGAACATTAGATCCAAGGATTCCAACAGCAGTAACTTGGACTGTCCATGTGCCTGAGAAGCATACATTTTCTCTAGCTCAAAATGTAGTTGAACCGTAGAGATTAGTTCCTTAATGGTCAATGGAGAGCTGGATTTCCAGGATTAGGCAATCATCGTCCTGGCTGCTAAAATAATCTGACCGCAAACTATCCTAATCTGAGGGGGGGGACGTCCCACAAAGCAAAGGGCTAAAGATGGTGACTTGGAGATATGCAATCCCACCACTTTCTGTAGGAGAAGGAACACTGCATCCCAGAACTTAGATATCAGGGGGTAGTCCCACCATACATGTTTGTACATGCCTATGAGTCTGCATTTTCTCCAACAATAATGGGGGTATGCAAGTTTAAGCTTCTGAATATGAGAAGGTGTTTGGTACCAACGGAGAAGTATTTTGAATGCAGTCTCCCAATGCGTAGCCCCTGAATATATCGGTTTCACTATAGGAAAAGCTACGGTAAATACCAATCCTCCACCAGGTGTTCCACCCCTAAATCCTCTTCCCATTTAAGGACAAAGAGAGGTTTCTCAGTTGTATTAGGAGATAGAGAGAGAGGTTAGGATACTTGATATTTTTTTTTTTGTTACTTGAAAATAAGGGGTTCTGCTTAATCAAAAATACCTACTTATTATTCTATGACCTTTTAAATCCCATATAGATTTTTTAATCAGTAAAATAAACCACAGGTGACAAGGAGAGAAAACAGCAGCCGCCTACAGTGAGGATCCTACCAAATAAATGCCCAAATAATAGCAACAGTACCGGGTCCTTCATGAATGTCACCTGACAGCACATTTGTATAAATGTCACCCTTAAAGGGATTCTCTGGTTTCTTTCACCAACCTCCTTTAAAATAATAATTTATGAAGGTAGCTGTAATTTTGTAAAGTAATTTATTTTACTTTTGTCGCCCCTATATTCTATTCTGGGCTGTGGTCACATGACTATGCTCACTGAAGAAAAATTTAAGAATTGGCACAAAAATGTTGCTTAAAAATTGAACTGTAAGTCAATGCATAAATTAAAGTATACCTCTGTTTAATGGGATCAGGAAAATAATTTTACATAGGGAAAACTCCAATCAATGGAGAAGAAAATTGATGTAAATAAAATTGGCAAGATTGATCATCCTAAATGTTAAAGATTGACTTTCATTTGTTATGATATGACATAAAGCAATAACCCAAAAGTATTAGTGCCAATTAGTGAAAGCTTTGGAAAAACATGCCAAAGCAATCACAAAATCAAATTGTCCCAGGGTGCCCAAAACTGGAGCAACCAGCTTCAGTTGAGGGGTCAGAACCCTTTAAGCACCCCGCAACTGGCTGCTTTGGAGTTTTCCCTAATACAATTATTATCATCCCATTAAACGGTTGGCGGTATACTGTACTGTATGTTTATGCTTTGGTTGAAGTGCAGTTGCTAAGCAACATTTTGTACCAATTATTTAAATTTTTTGTTCTCACAGTGAAATTTTCATGTAAGATATATGTCTTAGTAATATTTGTTTGTCCATGTAGCTCTTTCTTATTTCTGGTGATGTTATGTTCATGGGCATGTCAAAGCAGCAACAGAGGCAGTTATGGGGGAGTGTCTATGTAACTAGCTGGGTCGGAGTTAGCTATAAACTAGCTGGGTTTTAGGGGCGGTGCTAGAGCTTTGGAGAAAGGAGAAGTGTATCATGTGTTTGGTTGGATACAGCAACAGGAAATGCTACATACAGGATGTAAACAAACCAGATCGCTTTGTTTACATATAGTTGTCAACTGTCCTGAATTTGCTGGGACTGTACCTGATTTTCAGAGAGAGTCCCAGCAAATTTGGGCTGTTTGAGGCTGAAAATGGGCGGGATCAATGAAAACCCCTGCCACAAGGGGTTCCTGGGCAGGGTCAGGACATTCCAAGGGCAGGGCTTAGATGTCTACATGGTTAAAACGGTCAGGAGAGTAAAAAAACAACAACAATTGCATATCAGTTAACCCCTTCTACCCCGGGCCAGTTTTCACCCTCCTGCCCAGGCCATTTTTTGCAAATCTGACACATCTCACTTTATGTGGTAATAACTTTGGAACACTTTTATTTATCCAAGCCATTCTGAGACTGTTTTCTTGTGACATATTGTACTTTAAATGTGTAAATTTGAGTCAATATATTTCCCCTTTATTTATTAAAGAATCCCAAATTTACCAAAAAGTTTGAAACATTCACAATTTTCAAAATTTCAATTTCTCTGCTTTTAAAACAGAAAGCGATGCCCCATAAAATATTTATTACTTAACATTCCCCATATGTCTACTTTATGTTGACATCATTTTGTAAATGTCATTTTATTTTTTAAGATGTTAGAAGGCTTAGAATTTTAGAAACAATTCTTAAAATCTTTAAGATAATTTCAAAAACCCACTTTTTAGGGACCAATTCAGTTCTGAAGTCACTTTGCGGGCCTTACATAGTAGAAACCCCCATAAACTACACCCTTCAAGTTACTCAAAACTGATTTTACAAACTTTGTTAACCCTTTAGGTGTCCCACAAGAATTAAAGGAAAATGGAGAAGAAATTTCTAAATTTCACTTTTTGGGCAAATTTTCCATTTTAATCAAATTTACACGGTGCTGTAAAGGGTTTTAGGGAATTTAGTGTACATTTGTAATTGTGTTCAGAATGAAATCTTACAAGGACTTTTTAAAGAACCAAATGCAACTAAAATGACATCAATTGTGTTTGTAATACAGTATTAAATGTTTTTTTTGTGATTTCTTCATTGACACAATTATTCAACCCCTAAAAGACTACCACTCTTAAGAACAGAGGTTCATTCAAGTGTTTTCGATCAGGTATTGAAAACACCTGTGGACGTCAAGAAGCAGCAATCAAGCATAATAAGCACCAATTAGGCAGATATAAAATGACTGCGATACTCAGCTCCTTCTAGAGGTTTACTGGTGTGTTTACAAACATGGTGAAGTCAAGAGAATGGTCCAGGAAGACAAGAGAACAGGTGATTTCTCTTCACGGAAGGGCAATGGCTATAAGAAGATTGCAAAGATGTTAAACATACCAAGGGACACCATAGGAAGCATCATTCGCAAATTCAAGGCAAAGGGCACTGTTGAAACGCTACCTGGTCGTGGCAGAAAGAAGATGCTGACTTTGACTGCTGTGTGCTACCTGAAGCGCAAAGTGGAGAAAAGTCCCCGTGTAACTGCTGAGGAACTAAAAAAAGATTTGTCAGATGCGGGTACTGAAGTTTCAGCTCAGACAATAAGGCGCACACTGCGTAATGAAGGCCTCCATGCCAGAACTCCCAGGCGCACCCCTTGCTGTCTCCAAAGAATAAGAAGAGTCGACTGCAGTATGCCAAAAGTCATGTGGACAAACCACAAAAGTTTTGGGATAGTGTTCTGTGGACTGATGAAACAAAATTAGAACTGTTTGGGCCCATGGATCAACGCTATGTTTGGAGGAGGAAGAACAAGGCCTATGAAGAAAAGAACACCTTGCCTACTGTGAAGCATAGCGTGGGGTTAATCATGCTTTGGGGCTGTTTTGCTTCTACAGGTACAGGGAAGCTTCAGCGTGTGCAAGGTACCATGAATTCTCTTCAGTACCAGGAGATATTGGATGAAAATGTGATGCAGTCTGTCACAAACCTGAGGCTTGGGAGACGTTGGACCTTTCAACAGGACAATGATCCGACGCATACCTCCAGTCCACTAGAGCATGGTTGCAGATTAAAGGCTGGAACATTTTGAAGTGGCCATCGCAGTCACCAGACTTAAATCTGATTGAGAACCTCTGGTGGGACTTAAAGAAAGCAGTTGCAGCGCACAAGCCTAAGAATGTGACTGAACTGGAGGCTTTTGCCCATGAAGAATGGGCGAAGATACCCGTAGATCGCTGCAAGACACGTTTAAAAGCTGTTATAACTGGAAAAGGATGTTGTACTAAGTACTAAGATTGAATGTCACTTGGGGGTTGAATAAAACTGATAATGATGTGAGCACAGAAAAGACATTTGTGGTTATTTCATTATAAATGTTATGTTATATTTGTCTGACTTACAAGTGCCTCTTTGATTTAATTGTAAACAAGATGACTGAAATGATCAAAATCAATGTCAAACTGGCCAAAACTCTAAATTTCAGTGGGGGTTGAATAATTTTTAACACAACTGTAATAGTACATCTAAATTCAGGAAGTCACTTGCCACCATAACGTACGGTACTATTAAGTAATGTGTCGGGAAAGGGTTAAATACCAAAGTAGTCCTGAAAAACCCTTTTAAGTTTTCAGATTCTGAGCGTAGTTAAATTGGTATCCATGATTAGTCTGAATTGTATAGAAATAAGTTTATTGATTCCATGCTAGCTCAACAAGAATTGTACTGGGTAAGTACAAAAATATTGGAAATCTGTTATATGTATGTATGCAATATTCTTACAGTAAACAGGCTGAAAAAATTAGAGTAGAAATATTCCTAACCTTTGGATTTGTCTTGTACACTCCCTTATGGGTCTTTCCACGGAAGTATACACAGTAAGATTGAGATGATAAGAAACATCCCAGAATGGAAATGTATTTAAATAAAGTTGCTTCCTGAGGTTACGGAAGGACAGGAAAATCACTGACAATTACTAAAATAAACAGCAGTCCAGGATAACAAAAATCTGCTGCATTTAAAAAAATATATAGATGTACATATAGACATACAGCATGTGTGTATATATATATATATATATATAAATATATATATATCTTATAAAAAGTGAAAAAGTACCTTGCTCTGTCTGAGTATGAAGGGTTAGGGTCCTTTCACACTGGCGTTTTTCTTTTCCGGCATAGAGTTCCGTCTTCGGCGCTCTATGCCGGAAAAATCCTGATCAGGATCATTCCCATGCATTCTGAATGGAGAGAAATCCGTTCAGGATGCATCAGGATGTCTTCAGTTCAGGACTGGAACGTTTTTTAGACACAGCAAATACCAACGATGGATCTGGAATAATTGCCCATTGAAAGGCATTAATCCGGATCCGGCCTTAAGCTAAACGTCGTTTCGGCGCATCGCCGGATCCAACGTTTAGCTTTTTCTCAATGGTTACCATGGCAGCCAGGACGCTGAAGTCCTGGTTGCCATGGTAAAGTGTAGTGGGGAGCGGGGGAGCAGTATACTTACCATCCGTGTGGCTCCCGGGGCGCTCCAGAGTGACGTCAGGGCGCCCTACACGCATGGATCACGTGATTGCATGGATCACGTGATCGCATTGATCACGTGATCCATGCACATGGGGCGCTCTGACGTCATTCTGGAGCGCCCCGAGAGCCGCTTGGACTGTAAGTATACCGCTCCCCCGCTCCCCACTACTACTATGGCAACCAGGACTTTAATAGCGTCCTGGCTGCCATAGTAACCTGAAAGCATTTCGAAGACTGATCAGGATCCTGATCAGTCTTCTTATGCTTTCAGGCGACTTGCGTTCTGACGGATCCGGCGGGACGAAGTGCCTGCCGGATCCTCAGAACGCAAGTGTGAAAGAGGCCTTAGTCTATCTGTAGTTGCCCTATATACTCCGACAGTTACAGACTATTTATTTTATTTTTAACCTCCTTAATACCTCACAGCTAAACTGGTCAGAGATGAAGTCATATAGCACAGCCTGTTGATAAAAAAAAAACATTGGCATAGACATAAAGGGGGATTATTATCAAACTGGTGTAAAGTAGAACTGGCTAAGCTGCCCTTAGCAACCAATCAGAGCCCACCTTTCATTTTTGACAGCTGCTTTGGAAAATGAAAGGTGGAATTTGATTGGTTGCTATGCTATACTACTTTACACAAGTTTGATAAATCTTCCCAAAGATTTTTACATGATCTATCTCTGGAGCAGGCAACATACAACTGTCCATGCAAGAAACATGCAGAGTCCAATTTTATGCCAGCCACCTGCCATGATTGGCCTTGGGCCTTATTCCAGCTTCACTGGAAACTGTAATCATTTAAAAGGTATTGTTTCATCTGAGTTAATCAGTGGAGTTGATGGAATAAAAACTTCTGCTCTGTCTTTAAGCCTCCACTGGACTTAGTAGGTCAAATAATCCAACTCAAGTCAGAAAGATCAAATGGCAGATGCCTCCCTTCTTTAAGAATTATGGCGGAAAACATGAATAGGTTCCCAAAAAACATAAGATGCAATGGGAAATTATTTATCTAACGTCCCTTTGAAAATGCAAGGAGCAGTCTGGTTGCTATGGGCAAGCTCTTCACTGTACTATCCCATTAATAATTATCTAGTAAAGTGCACTACTTTCTTCCAGGTAGAAAATAAAAAACTGTCAAATTTTAGATAATAGAGACTGCACCAGACAAAGGCCGCATGTCTAGTCAAATTGTTCAAGTGATTGAATGGTGGCTGATAACAGAGAACAACACTATGAGTGAGAGATATAAACATCCAGGTGTGCTGTAAACATTAAGCAAGGTCAGTACCTTTACGAAAACCTTCCCAGACACCCAATGTACCTATGTGCGAAATTTGGGGTCAAATAGTTATAGCATCCAAATGCCTTTACAGGACAGACAAACAGAAATGGTGGCTGATAACAGAGAACTACAATTAGGGAGTGCTTTAAAAGTCCAGCAAGGTTAGTAATGTTTACGAAAAAAATTGCTTTACAAAAACCTTCCTGGACACTCAATGTACATATGTGCCAAATTTGGTGTTAAATGGTTCAGGTAGTTAGATAGTGGCTGTTAAAGAGAACAACAGTGAGCAACTGCATTGGGATCTTTAGAACAACCTTCCCAGACACCCAATGTACTTATGTGTCAAATTTAGGGTCAAATGATTCAACTGTTTGGATGCCTATACAGGACAAACAGACATGGTTGCTGATAACAGAGACCAACTCTGGTTGCCCGGGACCTTTATGAAAACCTTCCCAGACACCCAGTGTATCTATGTGCCAAATTTGGTGTTCATCTGTTTAGCTTTTTGGATGCCTACAGAGGACAGATAGACAGACAGAAAGACATTGATTTTTATAAAATAAATATATGGACCATGTCAATAAATTAGAATATCTTCGAAAGGTTAATTTATTCCAGTAATTGAATTCAAAAAGTGAAACTAATATATTATATAGATTCATTATATACAGTGTGATCTGTTTCAAGCATTTATTTCTTTCAATGTTGATGATTATTGCTTACAGCTAATGAAAACCCAAAAGTCAGTTTCTCAGAAAATTATAACATTGTGAAGAACTTCAATATTGTAGACTCATGTTGTCACACTCTAATGAGCTAATCAACACGAAACACCTGCAAAGGTTTTCTAAGCCTTTGAATGGTCCTTCAATCTGGTTCAGTAGGCTATACAATCATGGGGAAGACTGCAGACTTGACAGTTGTCCAGAGGAAAGTCATTGACACCCTCGACAAGGAGGGTAAGCC
Organism: Bufotes viridis; assembly: GCA_033119425.1. Classification (NCBI taxonomy): domain Eukaryota; kingdom Metazoa; phylum Chordata; class Amphibia; order Anura; family Bufonidae; genus Bufotes; species Bufotes viridis. The sequence continues at coordinate 319,308,969 of CM065592.1, forward strand.
ACAAAAAGCTATTGCTAAAGAAGCTAGCTGTTCACATAGTGCTGTATCCAATGATATTAATGAAAAGTTGGGGAAAAGGAAAAAGTGTGGTAGGAAAAGGTGCACAAGCCACAGAGATAACCACAGCTATTGAATAATTTGGGGGAAGTCCACAAGGAGTGGTATGCAGCTGGAGTCAGTGCTTCAAGAGCTACCACACACAGATTTATCTAGGACATGGGCTACAACTGTTATATTCCTTGTATGAAGCCACTCATGATTCAGAGACAATGTCAGAAGTTACCTGGGCTAAGGAGAAAAAGGAATGGACTATTTCTCAATGGTCCAAAATCCTGTTTTCACATGAAGATAAAATTTGCATTAGTGGAAGTGCACACAATCCAAGTTTCTTGAGGACCAGTCAGTGATGGTATGGGAAGCCAAATCATCTGCTGGTGTTGGTTCACCGTGTTATATCAAGTCCAAAGTCAGCACAGCGATCTACCAGGAAATTTTAGAGTACTTAATCCTTCCCTCTGCTGAAAAACTTTATGGAGATGCTGATTTCATTTTCCAACAGGACTTGGCACTTGCTCACAATGCCAAAAGTACCAATACTGGGTTTAATAACTACAGTAAAATTGTGCTCGATTGGCAAGCAAATTCACCTGACATAAATCCCATGGAGAATCTATGGGTGTATTGTCAAGAAGAGGGTGAGAGACAGCAGAAATAACAAGCTGAAGGACAAAGTAACATGTCATGTCCCCTTGCCGGCGCATTGTTTTCCTGCAGCACCGCTGGCATCTGGTTGTTAGGGGACGGATCGGGTTTCCAGGTGAGGGAGCGCTGACCAATCAGCGGCACTTGGTCACTGGCCGTGCTGGCGTCATGGGTCCCGTGATGCCAGCCACATCACATGACCTGGAAGTGTGGCCTATTTAACCACTTCAGCCCCCCTAGCTTAAACACCCTTAATGACCAGGCCACTTTTAACAATTCTGCACTACACTACTTTCATCGTTTATTGCTCCGTCATGCAACTTACGACACAAATGAATGTTACCTCCTTTTCTTCTCACTAATAGAGCTTTCATTTGGTGGTATTTCATTGTTGCTGACATTTTTACTTTTTTTGCTATTAATAAAAATTTAACGACATTTTTGCAAAAAAATGACATTTTTCACTTTCTGTTGTAAAATTTAAAGAAAAAAAACTACATTTCTATATAAATTTTTCTCTAAATTTATTGTTCTACATGTCTTTGATAAAAAAAATTCCAATAAGTGTATATTTATTGGTTTGGGTAAAAGTTATAGCGTTTACAAACTATGGTGCAAAAAATTTCGGCATTTTGAAGCAGCTCTGACTTTCTGAGCACCTGTCATGTTTCTTCAGGTGCTAGCATGTCAGGATAGTATAAATACCCCCCAAATGACACCATTTTAGAAAGAAAACACCCCAAAGTATTCGCGGAGGGGCATAGTGAGTTCATGTATGATTTCATTTTTTTTCACAAGTCAGCAGAAAATTACACTTTCTGAGGAAAAAAATATATATAATAAAGTTTCCATTTCTGCTAACTTCTGGCAAAAAATAAAATAAATCTCAGACGGACTCACTATGCCCCTCAGTGAATACCTTGGGGTGTCTACTTTCCGAAATGGGGTCGTTTGTGGGATGTATTTACTGTTCTGGCATTTTGGGCGGGGCTAAATTGTGAGCAGCCATGTAAAACCTAAAGGTACTCGTTGGAATTTGGGCCCCTTTGCGCACCCAGGCTGCAAAAAAGTGTCACTCATGTGGTATCGCCGTACTCAGGAGAAGTAGGGCAATGTGTTTTAGGGTGTATTTTTACATATACCCATGTTGGGTGAGAGAAATATCTCTGTAAACTGACAACTTTGTATAAAATTTTTTAAAAAGTTGTCGTTTACAGAGATATTTCTCTCACCCAACATGGGTATATATAAAAATACACCCCAAAACACATTGCCCTACTTCTCCTGAGTACGGCAATACCACATGAGTGACACTTTTTTGCAGCCTGGGTGCGCAAAGGGGCCCTAAATCCAATGAGTACCTTTAGGATTTCACAGGGCATTTTTACGCATTTGGATTTCAGACTTCTTCTCACGCTTTAGGGCCCCTAAAATGCCAGGGCGGTATAAATACCCCACATGTGACCCCATTTTGGAAAGAAGACACCCCAAGATATTCCATGAGTGGCATGGAGAGTTCATAGAAGATTTTTTTTTGGCACAAGTTAGCGGTAATTGATTTTTTATTATTTTTTCTCACAAACTCTCCCTTTCCGCTAACTTTTGACTAAAAGTTTAATTTTTCATGGACTCACTATACCCCTCAGCAAATACCTTGGGGTGTCTTCTTTCCAAAATGGGGTCACATGTGGGGTATTAATACTGCCCTGGCATTTTAGGGGCCCTAAAGCGTGAGAAGAAAAATGCGTAAAAATGCCCTCCTAAAAGATACTCATGGGAATTTGGGCCCCTTTGCGCATCTTGGCTGCAAAAAAGTGTCACTCATGTGGTATCGCCGTACTCAGGAGAAGTAGGGCAATGTGTTTTGGGGTGTATTTTTACATATACCCATGCTGGATGAGAGAAATATCTCAGTAAATTGACAACTTTGAATAAAAAAATGTAAAAAGTTGTCATTTACAGCGATATTTTTCACACAAAGTATGGGTATACATAAAAATACACCCAAAACACATTGCCCTACTTTTCCTGAGTTCGGCGATACCACATGTGTGACACTTTTTTGCAGCCAAGATGCGCAAAGGGGCCGAAATTCCCATGAGTACCTTTAGGATTCCACAGGGCATTTTTACGCATTTGGATTCTCACGCTTCAGGACCCCTAAAATGCCAGGGCAGTATAAATACCCCACATGTGACCCGATTGTGGAAAGTAGACACCCCAAGGTATTCTGTGAGGGGCATGGCAAGTTCACAGAATTTTTTTTTTTTGGCACAAGTTAGCGGAAATTGATATTATTATTATTATTTTTTTTACAAAGTCTCATATTCCACTAACTTGTGACAAAAAATAAAATTTTACATGAACTCACCATACCCCTCACGGAATACCTTGGGGTGTATTCTTTCTAAAATGGGGTCACATGTGGGGTGTTTGTACTGCCCTGGCATTTGAGGGTCTCCGCGATCATTACACATATGGCCAGCATTAGGAGTTTCTGCGATTCTCCTTATATTGAGCATACGGGTAATGAGATTTTGTTTTTTCCGTTTAGCCTCTGGGCTGAAAAGAGAAAAAAAAAAAATAAAATGAACGGCACAGATTTTTTCATTCGCATCGATCAATGTAGCTAACTAACTGGCGGTGATAAGTGACCCTTATGCCCCATTCACACGTCCGCAATTCTGTTTGCGGAACGGAATTGCGGACCCATTCATTTCTTTGGGGACAGACTTTGTCCCGCTCGGATCCGGAATTACGGATCCGCGCTTCCGGGTCTGCACTTCCGTTCCGCAAAAATATAGAACATGTCCTATTCTTGTCCGCAATTGCGGACAAGAAAAAGCATTTTCTATATAGTTCTGGCAATGTGATGATCTGCAAAATGCGGAAAGCACATTGCCGGTGTCCGTGTTTTGAGGATCTGCGGATCTGCGGATCCGTGGATCAGATCCGCGGATCCTTGAATCCATGGATCTGCAAAACACATATGGACGTCTGAATGGAGCCTTACATGGGTGTGATCAGTGACAGGGGGTGGTCAGTGACAGGGGGTGATCAGGGAATCTAGATGGGGTGATCAAGGGGTTAACAAGGGGTTAATAAGTGAGGGGGTGGGGGGTTAGTGTAGTGTTTGGTGCAACTTTACATAGCTACCTGGTCCTCTGGTGGTCGATCCCAGTAAATGGGACCACCAGAGGACCAGGTAGCAGGTATATCAGACGCTGTTAACAAAACAGCGTCTGATATACCTCTTTGATGCGATTTCATTCGCATCTACAGCCTGCCAGCGATTGATCATCGCTGGCAGGCTGTAGTTTACCTCCTGAGACGCGCGGCACTGTGAACGTGCGCTCGCACGCACGCGCGTTCACAGGGAATCTCGCGTCTCGCGAGATGACGCGCCGATGCGTCACATCAGAACTGCAGGACCGCCCGCCGGACGCATCCGTGCGTTAGGCGGTCCTGTAATGGTTAAATAGGCAATCTGCTGGCCACAGGTTGCCTGTGATTGATATTATTACTCTGGATTAGCACACTAGCACTATATTTTCTGTAAAGTTGCTGCTGGATTACTGACTTCGTCTTGTACCCTGACTGTGTTTGACCCTTGGGACTTGATGTGATCTCTTGGTTTTGACCTGTGGAAAAATATTGTTTACACTACTGATTCTGAATCTGGTTTGGTTTGAACTCACCTGGTGTGGACCTTAGTACGTTTTTAGTTCTGTCTTTCTTCTGTGTGTCTTATGGGCAGCTGCATCTTATAGGGCAAAAAATATGGTATAAATAAATGTGTATATATATATATATATATATATATATATATATATATATATAGTAGTAAAATAGAGCAGACACTCCAATGGTGGATAAAAAGAATGCATAATAGTTCTTGTACCGGAGCCTTCTCAAACTTTGAGAAAGGCTCCGGTACAGGAGCTGAAACGCTGCCATGCCTTTAGGGTGAATAAAGAAACAATTTTACTTTTATCCACCATTGAGTGCTGCTCTATTTTTACTACTATACAATTTTGGAGCGGTTTGTCCTCTCTGGAGCTTTGCACCCAGCTATCTGCAGGTGGTGCTGCCTCATTTTTTGCATATATATATATATATATATATATATATATATATATATATGTGTGTGTATGTATATGTACACACACACACACATATACAAATACATTTCTTCATTAAATTGGGCCCCCATGGCCAATTCATAGTCCCTCTCATTACCCGTTCCTGTCCAGTATATACAACAGTCATATATAATAGATATAGTGTGGTAGGATATAGAGTATATGCAGCAGTGTACTGATAGGTGAGGTATAAATTACAGTTTGTACCTCACATATCAGTACACTGCTGTATGTACTACTGGGGTCATTTATCAAACTGGTATAAAGTAGAACTGGCTTAGTTGCCCATAGAATGCAATCAGATTCCACCTTTTATTTTCCAAAGGCGCTGTCGAAAATGAAAAGTGGAATCTGAGTGGTTGCTATGGGCAACTAAGCCAATTCTACTTTACACCAGTTTGATAAACGACCCAATATATCTTAACACACTGCATCTATTATACCTTGTAGTTCACATATCAGAACATTACTGGGTATATTACATACCTGTGTCCACCGCATCTATTATGTACAATAGATACAGTGTGTATATATATATATATATATATATATATATATTATTTATTTATATATACAAACACACATGACAATAGCAGCACAACAGGCCAAATAAATGCAAATTACTAATATATGTGAGAAGTACAAAGTATAATAGATGCAATGTGTACAGATATATGTAGTTTGTGTTATATATTATGGTCATTGTATAAGGTACCTGAGGTAATAGTGGTTGTAACTGTCTACAGTACTATATATATGAGTGAGATTTGAGTAAAATAGGGAATGGGATGCAAATGAAGAGAAATTAGGAGGACCTCCTTTTACCACTCCATTCTAGTCTCAGTGGAGAGCTCATCATGAAGTTCTTCTTCATGCTGTTGGGTGTTGAAGGACCTGTGATGATGCCCTGTGCAGTTCCTATACTAGATGTACAGGGTCTGTGACAGTGATGATAATGTAATTACAGGTCCTGACAGATGCTCATATCTAACCTGGGAACTACACCATTCTCATCAGTCATTACTTGATGTACAGGCCCTTTAGCTTTCCCTACTGATGATAGTGATACTATACTGGAGCTGGAGTGCAATTAGGGGACAGGGCCTTTGGTTCACTGCAGGCCCCTTTCCCCCACAGGCCCCATAACAGCTGCATGGTCTGCCTCTATTGGAGGTACACCACTGATTCCACCGTTGTTTATAGGTTTTGCAATAAAACTGACTTGCTATCTTCATTCTCCAGGTCAGTATGATTACAGCAGTACCCAAGTACTTTTAAAACAAATAATTGAAATATAAATTTCTCTGCGTCACCATATTTTCCGAACATCTGTAACTTTTTTATTTATATTTATGTGTATGGAGCTGTATAAACTGCTCATTTTTTGCGAGGCGATGTGTAGGTTTTATTGATACCATTTTATGCATGTACAGATTTTTTATTACTTTTTATCCAATTTTTATTGGAAGGTGAAGTGGTCAAAAAAAGGTTGATTTGCAAGTTCTGATTTTTTTTGTCTTTTCTGTCATTTACAATATGGTATAAATACATTCCTATTTATCTTTTTTTTTCATTGTTAATTTATTTTTATTTGTAAAGTGGAGAAAGAGGAGCGATTAGACCTTTTCTTTTTTTAATATTTCGAAAACTTTCTACTTACTTTTTAATTTTAGTCCCTCTAGAGCAGGGGTGCACAACCTTTTCTGGTTGGGGGCCACATTGTCAGCCTGAACCAATTCCAAGGGCCAAAAATAAAACTTAAAGGGGTATTACCAACTAAAATACTGTATTTTTGGCATACTGAACATACAGTATATTCTATAAATGTTTAGTTACAGATCCAGGACTCCCATCTAATAGGAGAATACATGTAAGAAGCCATAAGACATAGACATAGATGTCTTTTACCAGATGTTTGGGGGGCGCACAGAATGGTATCGAGGGCCGCATGTGGCCCGCGGGCTGCAGGTTTTGCACCCCTGCTCTAGAGGGACATTTAATTATTAGATGGCTTATACCATAGAGTGCAGTAGTTTACCAATGCAGTCTATGGGACAATCCCTGCTTTTTTATCAAACCCTGGATATGAACTTTACCATGGCATGCTTTGGATCCTGCCCCATGCTGCAGCAAAAACTGGAATAACTCTCGCAATCACATCGATCACATTGCGGGGGAGGGAGAGGCAGGTGTTTGGTCACTGGGAGCACCACACTCCTGATGAATAACCATTCAGATATGCCATAGTCATATCTGAGGGAAAATCCTGTGTTCGGAATGGTCTCAGATCGGCGATTACAGCTTCTAACACTGGGTGTCTGCTGTGTACCACCTGGCTATGGCACCTGCTCAGCTCCTAAGTAATCACCATCTTTAACAACCTGACACCTGATGCATATGTATGGCGGATATCATGAAGGAGTTAAAGGATGATCCTCTAAAAAATTCAAAATTGATGGATAAATGGATAACTGAAATCATAAATTACATTATCTAGACACCATAGGACTATAAATATTAGATCACCTAAATAAAATAAAACTATTGTTTCACAAAATAGTGTCCCTACTAGGCCATGAGTTTTTTCTTTCCGGAAAATATGCATGCATTTTCATTGGTATAACATGAATGAGGAAATGAAGGTATTGGTAGAAGGTTAATACAGAGGTGCATACACTTTGTAATATAGATAACATAAAGTTTAGTCTCTTAGGCTCCATTCACACGTACGCAATTCTGTTCTGAATTTCTGCAGAACGGAATTGCAGACCCGTTCATTTCTGAGGGGACACACTATGTCCCACCCAGAACCGGAATTGCGGATCCACATTTCCGGGTCCGCACCCCCGTTCCGCAAAAAAATTAGCAATTACGGACAAGAAAAGGCATTTTCTATGAGAGTGCCGGCGATGTGCGGTCCGCAAAATGCGGAACGCACATTGTCGATGTCCGTGTTTTGAGGATCCGCCGATCCGTGGATCCGCAAAACACACACGGACGTCGGAATGGAGCCTAAAACTGAGATTCAGTAATACTATAATGTAAATTTGGGCAGTGTCAATACACAGATCTTAAGAAATACTTTTTAACCTTTTCCAGCTTTATGCATCTCTATAACATGCCTTCTGAAAGTTGTAATCAAGGCAATGTCTACACTAACCATTTTTGTGGGAGAAAAATAGATTTGTCAGTCACCAGGCTTCGTGTGCCTTTAATGAGCCAAGCATCTGCGAAACCCACACTCATCTCCTTAATTGAACCATCTTTTTTGACAATTAGCTTTTGTCCATATTGCTTCCTTTGGTGGCTGGATTCATTTTTCCATCACATTATATACTGCTTGTTTCCATGGTTACGACCACCCTGTAATCCATCACCGGTGTCCGTCCTTGCACACTATAGAAAAAAAGCACTATGTCTATGCCATCTCCCACAGTCCCGATCACAGGATAGGCCAGCGCTTTTTCTTATAGTGGGCAAGCATGGCCACCGCTGATGGACTTGTAGAGTGGTAGTAACCATTGAAATAAGCAAGCAAAGGAAGCAATATGGACAATCACAATCGATTAGTAAGTGGCTTGTATTAACTTTTCCTACATGATAAATGCCACTTGCTGAAGTGACTCAACCCCTTTAAAGTTTTTCAGGGGTCAGATTGGGGCGTAACGGTTAGTGGGCGTGGAAGGTTTAGGCATAGAAAATGTAAACCAGGTAGTAAGCTGGCTTACATTAATAAGCGGTGCTGGATGCACCGAAGTTATATAGAGGCTTTCGCCTCTACATAACTTTGGCGATCAACTGCCAGAGCAGGAGCTTTATTAAGACCAGCTTCTAAAATGCCAGTCTTAATAACACCCTATATATTTACTTAGTGAGTGCATTTAAAGATTATAGTAAGCTAATAAGCAACCTTTGTAGGTGCAAACGCTGAAGATTAGCGTGATTGGCTTCTAGTTTTTGACTATGTTCGTATGTTTACATTGTAAGGGTGCATACACACGACTGTATGTATTTTGTAGTTCGGAAATTGCAGAGCTGCAAAAAATAAAGATGATGTCTGTGTGACGTCCATGTTGCATCCGTTTTTTAGCAGACTCATTGTAACAATGTCTCTTCTTTTGCGGACCCATTGAATTGAATCGGTCCACATACAATCCAGAAATGGAGATCGGATGTGGGCCAAAAATAGGGCCTGTCTTGTGAATGGGTCCTAACGGAAATAGTAATTCCCAGAAGACTTATCTACAGTTACTACTGTTTTATTCTTTGTTTCTTGGGCTACAATGCAGGCAAGTCCGTGTCTCTTTTCTATAAATCATATCCTTTCACATAAGAAGGATTAATGCTATATTCTTATGTAGTCTCATGGCTCAGGAACTAATCAATTGATCCAGCTGTAACTTTTCAGCTTTCTGTAGAAATGAACTGCATGTTTTGTCCTGACTGGGTTATTTTCTGGACATTTACATTATCATTTTTTGCCAGTTCAGCTATGTCTGTGTATAATCCCTATGCTTTAGTGTTGTCTGCCTGTTTCCTCAGCAGTTCCTGATCCCCTTTTTATGCTATTTGGGATGGTTACATGACATCACTTATGCTGTGTGCGACTGCTACTGGAGCCAGCTTTTATTTATCTGACATAAGTCAATGTGCACTGAGGTAAGAAAGACTAGTTTAAAATCACAGAAGAACTAAATACAAAATTACTGAGTACTGAAATTCAAGCACACTCCATACCGAAAACATCAAATGGTCAATAGATGGAAGGTCATAGTGTGTAAGATGGTGTGGAAATTATTAATATGAATGCAAAATTGCAAATCTGTTGATCAGTTTCAACACAGGGACAATTGGTGAGCAAAGAGAAAGAGATTTATGTAAAATATGGTAACACATGTATGTCTACACTAATTGCAAAAAAAAGATGAGATACAGTCAAGCTTGGAGGCTTACAGGTGTCCCAGCTGGTCCCATAAATGCTGCCTGTATTTCTCACTATTATTTCACAGTACTATATATATATATATTATATATATATATATAGGGAAGGCTACGTAGATAGCCTGTAATTGTGGGAGGGGCTTAGGCCCTTTATAGCTGGCTGCAGCGCCGGCCCCGTCACGCGCAGCCAGGTAACTTCGCACTTCCAGGTGAGGTCAGGCTTCATCGCGTCTCCGGCACGTCCTTGCGGGTTCGTCTCCTGTCCTAGGTAAGTGGTGGCATCCTCCTGCACTGGGCTCGTGCCGCCGATCCGGCTCATCATCCCAGCTACGAGCAGGTAAGCGCCAGGGTGTTGGGGGGCTTACCTGCGCTCCCCTTCCGTGCACCACTCCCGTGGGCCAACTTGCGTCATGCGGGCCACGGAAGGTCTGCACCCATTCCCTGCTGTGCCCCCGTCGTACTGCCGACGGCGCGCCCTGGGTGAGTGCACCGCGTCTCTTGGCCCCTCCCCCTGGTGTCCCGGCCGGCTTGGGACCCAGGGGTTCTGCATGTTTATGGGAGACTGCTTGGCTCGGTGCCTTTCCGCTGAGAGCAGCGGGGGTCAGGGAAAACAGGGAGAGGAAAAAAAAAAAAACAAGTTTATAGAGGAAGTTGGATTGCTAATTAAAAAAAAATAAAATAAAGCCAGCAGTCACCGTCTTGGCAGTGGCGCAAGTGTCCAGCTGTGTGGGCATCCTAGGAGCGAGGTTGCAGCACGGTTGCGTCCAGGCTGTGGCTCGGCTCTTGCTGCAGGCACTGTGGATGTGTTTGGTAAAAAAAAAAACACCTTGTCCTTGTGGTTGTCCCAGGTCTTGTTAAGCTCCCTACCACTGGAAACTTCAGGTTAAGATATGCAGCTTGTCATCCGTGCAACTGGTTCATCCTCCTCCGCTGGTTTCCAAGCCGGCCTGCCGTCTCTGTCGCTCGGGCACAGTTTGAGTTGTCCGGCCCTGCTAGGCCCGTTTGGTTGTCTAGTCCTAGCTGGTAAGTTTCCCAATGTCCTTCAAAGGGGGCATTCCTTCCCTCATGTCACACCCTGGCCCTCCCTCATTGGGTGGCGGGTCTTTCCTTCCCTCTTTCTCCGCACATAGTCGGGGTTGCCTCTCTCTTTCACCGGGTGGTCACTATGCATTTAGTCTCTCCAGTTCACCTGTACTCATCTCTGCCCAACAGGTGACCTCCAGGTGTCTGCTCTCGTTCAGGTACCAGCAACGATGTCTCAAGCCTCGGATATTGAAGAATCCATGTCTATCCCGGAAATTCCGGCCTCTGGTCAGGCCAGCAGCGGTTCGCTCAGAAGCTGGACGATTCCGAAGTTGGTGGCTGAATTAAATCGGAGGGGCATTAGTCACCCGGCGTCAGCTAGGAAGGCTGAATTATATAGACTGCTGGTGTCTAGTCCAGGACCTTCCAGTGTTTAAGTGGAGTCACCGTCAGTTCAAACTTCACTGGCACAATTGCACGCCACAATGGAGACCCTGGTGTCCTCGGTAGCCGACATCCAGGCCAGGATGCTTGACTTAGAATCTAGGGCAACCTCTACCCCTCAGGCGGTGATGCCGGTGGCACCTTCCCCCTCGCCTCAGGCTGTGTCCTCAGGTACGTCTGGGCCGGCCCCTGTCATTTCCCCTGCTCATTTCGTCCCGGAGTATATTCGGAAGGACATCTTGGCAGGGAAGGAGGTGAACTTGGCTTCTATACTCATCGCTTCGCATGACACAAATGATAACAAGACCATAGATTGCGGTGACGTGTCCGTTGTGTTCAGAGCCAAGGATGCACGACTCAACCGGAAGCTGTCAATCCCGGAGTTTGTCCTGGATTTCAGCCTCTACAGGGATATATTTTGTTCTGCTCAGCCAGACAGGAGAGAGGAACTTGACACGTAACGTATTTTTCGCCCTATAAGACGCACCGGCCTATAAGACGCACCTGGGTTTTTGAGGAGAAAAATAAGAAAAAAAATATTTTTAACCAAACGGTGTGCTTTTGAAGTAATGGTGGTCTGTGCATGACAGTATTATGGGGGGGGGATCTGTGGATGGCACTGTTATGTGGGGAGATGTGGATGGCACTGTTATGGGGGATCTGTGGATGACACTGTGATGGGGGATCTGTGGATAGCACTGTGATGGGGAGGGGATATGTGGATAGCACTGTGATGGGGGATCTGTGGATAGCACTGTGATGGGGGGATCTGTGGATAGCACTGTGATGGGGGATCTGTGGATAGCACTGTGATGGGGGGATCTGTGGATAGCACTGTGATGGCGGGATCTGTGGATAGCACTGTGATGGGGGGATCTGTGGATAGCACTGTGATGGGGGGATCTGTGGATGACACTGTGATGGGGGGATCTGTGGATAGCACTGTGATGGGGGCATTTATGAATGACACTGTAATGGATTGGATCTGTGGATGACACATATATAGCATCTTATGCTATATGTGTCATCCACAGATCACCCCAATTACAGTGTCATCCACAGGTGCCCCCATTACATTGCCATCCAAAGATATACCATTTATAATCTTTAATCATGTCCCCTTATTCCCTATAATCCCAGTACAGTAGCTGTATGCTAACCTGCTATACCGATCCTCTAGCAGGCAGAGCGGTGCGGCGGCAGGCTGCTGTGTAACGTCCTCACTGACGCCATCTGCCTGCTCCTCCTGCTTCATTCATAAAGTGAAAGGAGCAGGCAGATGACGTCAGTGAGGACGTTACACAGCAGCCTGCCGCAGCACCGCTCTGCCTGCTAGAGGATCGGTATAGCAGGTTAGCAGAGCGCTACTGTACTGGGATTATAGGGAATAAGGGGACATGAATAAAGATTAAAAATAGTATAAAAGCAGTCACGCTGTGAGCGGCGGGCCGCCCGCCGCGTGTTGACAGGCTCCGCCCCCTCCTCCTTCCATGCTGATACATCGCAGGCTGTGCGATGTATCAGCTTTAACTATAGGAAAATGGTAGTATTCGCCATATAAGACGCACTGCCATTTTCCCCCCACTTTTGGGGGAAAAAAAGTGCGTCTTATATGGCGAAAAATACGGTACCTCTTCAGGGTCACCGACCTTGGTCATAAATATGGCAGCAGTGCATTCTACGACTACCATCGTTCCTTCGCGGCCAAGGCAGCAGCCACCCTGTCTCAATTTCAGTTCACGACGAATTGGGCTAACCTAGACATGGAGCTATTTTGCAGACATTTTGCGGGGCTCAGAGCTCCCGTCTGCACTGCATGCCAATCGATCTTTCATGCCCCCTCTGTTGGCTCTGTTGCGGCCTTCCGCTCACTTGCTTGTGATATTTAATAAATGGTTTGCAGCATGTCTTTCTTCTCTTCTTTGCCCCCTTTTAGGCCTACCCGCGTACCTGGCTCCAGGCACCCTCCAGCCAGTGTCAATGTCATGCATGATACAGTCACATCTACGCCCTCTCGCAGGCAGTCGCCATGACCACAAATATATATTTAACCTTCCCTGGCAATTCACAATTAGTTCAGAATAAGACAAGAAAGACTGTCCTGAACCTACTTATAGTCTCTTTTTTAGAGTTGCAACTTGAACCCTTTAGGCCCCAATGCAATAACTGTAATAGGGCCTCACTACCATGTGTCATATATATTAGTATCTTTTTATGTGGCAAATGGACCTTTGGGTCCCCTCAGTGATCTTCTACAGCTATACCCCTCTCTGTGGCCCTCTGTTTACAATGTGGCATCATGTCACATAATGGGGGCAATGCAAAGTAATAATGTAACGTCATCTGACATAATATGAATGCTGAAGTAACATGAGGGTACTGGAAGGACTGAGATGGTGCTGGAAGAATACTCGGGATAAAGAAAGACATATCCAGGTAAGTTTTATCTGTAGGGTTCATTATTGAGCCTGGCCACCCAGTGTAAAGTGACCATGTCAATATGAACCCAAGGCTGTGTAGACCCCACAGCAATTTGTAATCTTCATAAGGCACTTTTAGTAGAGCTGCTGTTACATACATCTGTGTCTACGAGCACATAAAATATACATGCGGACCAAGTCAGACCTGTAAAAGTTGCATTAAAAATCATCATTAATCAATGATTTCATTAATTGAAAGTGTTGAGTATAGTTTCTTTGGTTACTTTAGACCATGTTAGACCTGCTGATAAGATTTTATCTAACTTGAACAACCCCTTTAAAGGGCTTCTGTCACCCCCACTGACGAATTTTCACTAGCTGACATTAGCTACTTGCTAATGTCAGCTGAGTTCAAACATATGTTTAATATCTTTTTTTCTGTTTGCAATCTTCTTAAAAACTTACTTTTGTCATATGTAAATTAGCTTCGCTACCAGCAAGTTGGGCGGGTACTTGCTGGTAGCCGCCGCATCTTCATGGCCTTGGAACGCCCCCTCTTCTTTTGATAGACAGGGCCAGCGCGCTCTCCTCCTCTCGCTGGCCCTGTCTGCAGCTGCAATCCCGCGCCTGCGCCGTCTCGGTCTTTAGTCGGCGCAGGCGCTCTGAGTGAAGGACGCTCGCTTAGGCGCTCCGTCCTCAGTGCGCCTGCGCCGATGACGTCAGCGCTACACCCGGAAGAAAAGACGCCGGCATCGCCTGCTCTTTACCAGGGATGCCGGCGTAAAGAAGAAGAGGGGGCGTTCCAAGGCCATGAAGATGCGGCGGCTACCAGCAAGTACCCGCCCAACTTGCTGGTAGCAAAGCTAATTTACATATGACAAAAGTAAGTTTTTAAGAAGATTGCAAACAGAAAAAAAGATATTAAGCATATGTTTGAACTCAGCTGACATTAGCAAGTAGCTAATGTCAGCTAGTGAAAATTCGTCAGTGGGGGTGACAGAAGCCCTTTAAATTTGGACTGGCATTCCTGTGACTTCCCTACTTTTTCCACTTCTATCATGGACCTTATGCTAAATCCTCACGCCAAAACTCTCTTTGGTGGTGCTCTATGTAGCATGCTGGCTTGATAATCCATACTAAAGAAATAAAGTTCACATGACACTCACCAGAGGGTTAAAATCTTCTTTATTCCAATTCGCAGGTACATGGCCTTATTGGCGACAGCCATTTCATGCTATTAAGCACGTCATCTGGCCCCTTTAAATTTGGGCTGCATTTATAAGGTCTCTTTCACACGAGTGTGACGGATTAGGTCCGGATGCGTTCAGGGTGCGTTCAGGAAAACTCGCACCATCTTGCAAGCAAGTTCAGTCAGTTTTGCGTTCAGTTGTTCAGTTTTTTCAGCGCGGGTGCAATGTGTTTTGATGCGTTTTTCACGCATATGATAACATACTGAAGGTTTACAAACAATATCTCCTAGCAACTATCAGTGAAAAATGCACTGCATCCGCACTTGCTTCTGGCTGCAATGCGTTTTTCAAGCAGCCCCATTCAGTTCTATTGGGCCAGGGCTGCGTGAAAAACACAGAATATAGAACATGCTGCGATTATCACGCATCGCATAACTGATGCGTGAAAAATAACGCTCATGTACACAGACCCATTGAAATGAAAAGGGTCAGGATTCAGTGCGGGTGCTATTTGTTTATGTCACCCATTGCACCCGCGCGGAGAACTCATGTGAATGGGGCCTAAGAAACATGTTTTGTTTTAACGCTAGATAACCACAATTATTTTAAAACCTTTCTCAGTGCCAGCCATAGATGCTGTATGCAGTGCTGTCATGGATGCACTTATACACACGCTCACCACATAAAGAGATGCACTCATACACACGCTCACCACATACGTGGTTGCACTCATACACATGCTTACCACATACGTCGTTGCACTTATACACATGCTCACCACATACATGGATTCACTTTACACACTCTCACCAATTACATGGATGCACTTATACACACGCTCACCACATACGTGGATGCACTCAAACACATGTTCACCACATACAGTACATGGACTCACTCATACACATGCTCACCACATACATGGATGCACTCATACACACGCTCACCACATACATGGATGCACTTAGACACACGCTCACCAAATACATGGATGCACTCATACACACGCTCACCAAATACATGGATGCACTCATGCACACGCTCACCACATACATGGATGCACTCATACACACGCTCACCACATGCATGGGAGCACTCATACACACGGTCACCACATACAGTACATGGATGCACTCATACACATGCTTACCACATACATGGATTCACTCATACACACACTCACCAAATACATGGATGCACTCATACACAAGCTAATCACATACATGGGTGCACTTATACACACGCTCACCACATACAGTACATGGATGCACTCATACACACGCTCACCACATACAGTAAATGGATGCACTCATACAGAAGCTCACCACATACATATATGCACTCATATACACACTCACCAAATACATGGATGCACTCATACACACGCTCACCACATGCATGGGTGCACTCATACACACGCTCACCACATGCATGCGTGCACTCATACACACGAACACCACATGCATGGGTGCACTTATACACACATACTGACTCTATACATAGATGCATTAATACACATGCTCACCACATACAGTACATGGATGCACTTATACACACGCTCACCACATATAGTACATAGATGCACTCATACACATGCTCACCACATACAGTTCATGGATGCGCTCATACACATGCTCACCACATAAATGGATGCACTCATACACATGCTCACCACATACATGGATGCACTCATACACACGCTCACCACATACAGTACATGAATGCACTCATACACACGCTCACCACATACAATACATGGATGTACTCATACACAAGCTCACCACATACATGGATGCACTCATACTCACGGTTACCACATACATGCATGAACTCATACATACTCTTACCACATGCATGGGTGCACTCATACACACACTCACCACATGCATGGGTGCACTCATGCACATACTCACTCCATACAAGGACATGCATGTGCCTACCACAACTCATAGAGAGAGGCATATGAGGTTTTTGTTATTCTCTCATTCAGAAGAAACAGAAGTGTGCATGGCAGTGTGTGTCCTTGATGTGAACAATGTGTCCTCACAATTAGTTTAATTTCCCTGTCTTTAAGATGTAAGCTGACAGCCACTCATACAAAACCTTCCTGTGGTCAGCTTCATGCTGTGTTTCAGTGAAGAAAATTATCTAAAATGAAAGGCTGGTTTTAGTACCTCTGAAAAGGTTTATTCATAGGAGTAGTTGGTTAATACACTCATCACCTCGTGAGGTCTGGGTTCAAACATGTCTTGCATCAGGTTTGGTGGTCTAACTCGATCCCTTGTAAATAAATGTCTTAGAAGCAGAATACATAAAAAAAATGCCAATTAATTTGGCAGTAGTAGTGTGGCACAAGCCAGGGATATCCAGTGGTTTGGAAAAAAAACTCAGCACTTCAGGTTTGAGATGCCTAATGTAAATGTGACATAACATCTGAACTATGAATGAATATACTGGACTGTAAGAGAAGCAAAGTGCTCACTCGATCTAGCATTCTGAAATCTAAATAGAAATCCCCCTTTCTTTATAACATATTTTCAAATACCCCTTTTGAGTATCTTTACTGTCCATTCAAATGGCATCAAAAAATATAAGTCTCTTCCCCTTAACAACATTATTCACATAAGTGCTTCTTACAGTTAAGATATAGCTTTTGTGTTACTGGTACCTGTAAGTACCAATAATACTAATACCATAACTGTCAGCTGCAGCACCTCTATAAATCCCATTAAAAGAGCACAAAAGGGATTACTATTACTACTTTCATTCTTTTGTGCTGTTGTCTAAAGTTCAGACATAACTGGCTAACCTTAGGTAATGGCAAATTCACAAGGAGGCAAATGCTGCCTTTTAGAGATCAGCAAGCCAGTTCGTTAGCCAAACCCGAAGCTCAAAATGTACAATGTTTTACCATTCAGATGACAGATACAGCATTTGAAATCTCATTGAAAACATGAATTACTAGTCCAAAATCTGTGTCAGGGCATCTCTAGGCACCTCAAGTTAGCGTGTTTTACAATACAAGGGGTAGCGACTGGTTATCTGTGAGTGATAATGTGAAATATTAGGCCAAAATCCATGTTGTTTCATCTCCAGGCATTTCAGATACATTTTTTTTGTTTAAAGGGGTTCTCCAGGAATCAATAAAATGATATAATTATTTTACTTTTTTATAAACATATTCCCACCTACTGTACCTTTCATCAATGGCGTAATTAAAAATGACTGGGCCCCACAACACATTTTTTAACGGGGGCTCACCTTTACCCATGTAACCCCCCCGGGCTAGTCAAGATTGCTCTCAGATGAGGCCCAGCACTCACTCTGTCCATTTCCTACAGACTCACTGTGTATAATTCACAAGATAGATCCCAGCAAACGTGTTCTTTTTATACTGCTATTTTATTCCATAAGTATCAAATACAAAAGTACCAGATACAACATAATCCTGGACGCATTTCGACAAGTAGCCTTTCTCAGCAGGTCACAGGAATCAGCACACAATACATTTAAATAGACAAAGTGACGTCAGACGCCGACAATGATTGACAAACAAAAATAACCAATCAGAAACTTAGTTTCATTACCAAATAAACAAGCAAACCGTACACGTTACCATCATTGTTCTTAATTCACAGATGATGTCTGTAAGAATAAAATAAAATGGAAACAGAATATCAACATATAATCAATTGAGGATACATATACCAATAAGGCATGGGTTATAATTGCGCTATATCATATTCGCGGGTCAGGCCGCGCGGCTGAAAAGTATCCAATGTATGGATCCAAAAAGCTTCTCTGCGGAGCAGAAGCCTCTTAATGTCACCTCCTCTTCTTGGCATTTTCACCTGCTCTAGCACTTGAAATTTTAATTGTGCAATGCTGTGTCTATACTTTTCAAAATGATAGGGCAGCGGTAGCAACAGATTTTGTGTCCTGATTGTGGACTTGTGCTTACATATTCTGTCCCTAACTGTCTGTAGTTTCATCCACATAAAGTAACCCACATGGGCACTTTATTACATAAATGACATTAGTTGATTCACAAGTAAAATAACCAGTGATGTTGTAAGGTTTGCCTGTACGTGGGTGAAACACCTAGGACCCTTTGATAATGTGCGAGCACTGTAGACAGTGCAGGCACAGGAATGTGCCTTTTTTCTGACTGAATAAAGTACTCTGTCTCAGTGTCATTTTCCCACTGCCCAAATCTGCCCGTACTAATTGATCCCTATAACTGGGATTCCGTTTATTACAGATCAATGGGGGAGGTTTAAACTCTTCCACCATCGGATATGCTTTCTTAAGCAAGTGCCAATGTTTTCTCACTATGTTATCAAAGCCCCTATTAAAAGCATGGAATTTGTATATGAAGGCAATCCTTGGTGCTTTTCATTTTTGACATTTTTGGCAGTATGGATCTCAGGCTGGGTGCATAAATATGTTTTAACCTTATACAAGACAGATCTAGGAGAGCCCCTCTCCTCGAACCTAGTGGTCATCTCCTCCATTCTAAAATTCAACCTTTCAGGATCGGTCACAATACGGCGTATACATTAAAAACTGCGATTTGGGTATTGTTTTTTTCAAGGGGGGAGGGTGAGCACTGGTGTGAGAGTGCTATTCCTGTCAGTAGCTTTTCTATAGAGATCACTGGAGAGAAAGCCATTCACATCCTTTATTATCACCGTGTCTAGAAAGCTGACCCGATTCCTATCACTGGTCATGGTGAATTTTAGGCCCTCACACGCAGAGTTTAAATGTTCAAAAAAGAGAACGACGGCTTCATGTGGCCCCGCCCACACGCAGAATATGTCGTCGATAAATCTTTTCCATACCAGAATTTTGCAAAAATGTTCATGCGCATATACAAATTGATTTCCAAAGGACGACATAAATGCGTTAGCGTAGGGCAGGGCCACATTACTGCCCATCGCAGTTCCCTGTCACTGACCATAATAGGTGTCTTCAAAGAGAAAGTAATTTTCAAACAACACTAGATGTAACAATTGTAGTAAGAACTCCTGCTGTAGATCAAAGTAGTCACTGGTTCGCAATAACTGGAATACAGCCTGTATTCCTTTACCATGATCGATCGATGTATATAAACTAAAAACATCTATGGTCACTAGCCAACTATCTTCCGGTATTCTTTCAATTTCTCTGATCACAGCCAAAAATTGTGTTGTATCAAGTAGAAAAGATCTAGTGTTCCTGATTAGTGGTGTTAATACCTTTTCTAGTACAATTAACAGAGGAGATAAAATAGAATTTACTGAGGCAACAATGGGGCGTCCCAGAGGGTCTATCAGAGTTTTATGAACTTTTGGGAGGATGTACAGTACAGGGGTAATTGGTCCCTGGTTTATCAAATAATTTTTCATTTTTTCATCTATGACTCCCCTAGTTGCAAAGTGACATACCACCTCAGTGATTTTATATTTAATCAGAAACACCGGATTATTCTGTAAAGGTGTATACGTCTCTCTGTCAGATAGGTGACGCAGAACCTCTTTCACATAATTCACTCTGTCCATGACCAGAATCAAACCCCCCTTGTCAGCTGGTTTGAAGACAAGGGTTTTATCCTCCATCAAGGTTTTGATGGCATTCCTTTCCCTCACAGTTACATTATGGGATAACATCAATTCTCCTTTACTGATTGAGTCAAATAAATCCCTGGTTTCCTTTTGAACCAAATGGACATAAGTCTTTACTGGGTAGTACTTTTAGTCTTTAAGCCCAGTTTATCCAGAGACAAGGTTTGGGATAAAACCCCTTCAGTGTCAATCTCCAAAGGATTAACTGCCTCCCCTTCACGTTGCATATAATGTACATTTAATCTTTGAAGACACCTATTATGGTCAGTGACGGGGAACTGCGATGGGCAGTAATGTGGCCCCGCCCTACGCTAATGCATTTATGTCGTCCTTTGAAAATCAATTTGTATATGCGCATGAAAATTTTTGCTAAATTCTGGTATAGAAAAGATTTATTGACGACATATTCTGCGTGTGGGCGGGGCCACATGAAGCCCTCGTTCTCTTTTTTGAACATTTAAACTCTGCGTGTGAGGGCCTAAAATTCACCATGACCACTGATAGGAACCGGGCAGCTTTCTAGACACAGTGATAATAAAGAATGTGAATGGCTTCCTCTCCAGTGATCTCTATAGAAAAGCTACTGTCAGGAATAGCACTCTCTTCTACACCAGTGCTCACCCTCCCCCCTTGAAAAAAGCGATACCCAAATCGCAGTTTCAACGTATACGCCGTATTGTGACCGATCCTGAAAGGTTGAATTTTAGAATGGAGGAGATGACCACTAGGTTTGAGGAGACGGGCTATCCTAGATCAGTCTTGGATAAGGTCAAAACAGATTTATGCACCCAGCCTGAGATCCATACTGCCAAAAATGCCAAAAATGAAAAAGCACCAAGGATTGCCTTCATATACAAATTCCATGCTTTTAATAGGGGCTTTGATAACATAGTGAGAAAACATTGGCACTTGCTTAAGAAAGCATATCCGATGGTGGAAGAGTTTAAACCTCCCCCATTGATCTGTAATAAACGGAATCCCAGTTATAGGGATCAATTAGTATGGGCAGATTTGGGCAGTGGGAAAATGACACTGAGACAGAGTACTTTATTCAGTCAGAAAAAAGGCACATTCCTGTGCTTGCACTGTCTACAGTGCTCGCACATTATCAAAGGGTCCCAGGTGTTTCACCCACGTACAGGCAAACCTTACAACATCACTGGTTATTTTACTTGTGAATCAACTAATGTCATTTATGTAATAAAGTGCCCATGTGGGTTACTTTATGTGGATGAAACTACAGACAGTTAGGGACAGAATATGTAAGCACAAGTCCACAATCAGGACACAAAATCTGTTGCTACCACTGCACTATCATTTTGAAAAGTATAGACACAGCATTGCACAATTAAAATTTCAAGTGCTAGAGCAGGTGAAAATGCCGAAAAGAGGAGGTGACATTAACCCTCAGTTCACACTTGCGCGTTTTACAGCGCGTTCGAACGAGCTGTAAAACACATAACCGATGCAAACCAATGCTTCCCTATGGGACTGGTTCACATTTTCGCGTTTTACAGCACGTTCGAACGCACTGAAAAACGCCCGACGCATAAACAAGTACTTGAGCTTTTTTTGGGGCGCTTGTATTTTGCTCGTTTTTGACACTGAAAATGCACGTTCAAACGCGCGTTTATGAATTTGCAACACCAGCAATGCACTCTAATTGGCCAAACTTCATATAGACAGGGATATTTGGTCATTGGACAACACTGCAGTCAATCACACAAACACGCGTCTCAGAAACGCTCAGGTCTGAACCCAGGGTAAGAGGCTTCTGCTCCGCAGAGAAGCTTTTTGGATCCATACATTGGATACTTTACAGCCGCGCGGCCTGAACAGCGAATATGATATAGCGCGATAACCCATGCCTTATTGGTATATGTATCCTCAATTGATTATATGTTGATATTCTGTTTCCATTTTATTTTATTCTTACAGACATCATCTGTGAATTAAGAACAATGATGGTAACGTGTACGGTTTGCTTGTTTATTTGGTAATGAAACTAAGTTTCTGATTGGTTATTTTTGTTTGTCAATCATTGTCGGCGTCTGACGTCACTTTTTCTATTTAAATGTATTGTGTGCTTATTCCTGTGACCTGCTGAGAAAGGCTACTTGCCGAAACGCGTCCAGAATTATGTTGTGTCTGGTACTTTTGTATTTGATACTTATGGAATAAAATAGCAGTATAAAAAGAACACGTTTGCTGGGATCTATCTTGTGAATGAAGCGTGGAGAAAGCTCCTTCCCACGCAACGTGATAAGAGGATCGAGTGCTGGCTATCTTCAATATTGATCTCACTGTATATAATGTCATTTGATAATAATGTTGAGGGGGCCCTGGGTGGGCCCCTTCTGAGTTTGGGTCCCAAACCAGCTGCTTCCCCAGCTTCCCCTATAGCTACTCCCCTGCCTTTCATTAGTTATAATGGCTTGTTTTATCTAGGAAGAAATCTTTAGGAGAAATAAAATGATCGTGGTCCTATTGGGACACACATGACAAAACCTGTCCTAATCACACAACAAGTTACTTCAGAAGACTGAGCTAAAGAGTTGCCTCAGCCTTCTCTCCACTCTTCTAGTCAGGGATTATGATCCTAAACACAGCTGAACTTGCTAAACTAGGTGAATCTCTGTGGGAATGGAGTTTACGAAGAGACGTGAAGTACAGAGAGGATTGACAGGACAGGCTGTGGTAATGTGTTGCTGTGGTAATGGAAACTGCATAAATTCCATACAGGTGCTGCTGCTCATTAGCCCCACCCACATCCTCCTCTCTGTACTTCATGTCTCCTCATGAACTCCATTCCTACCGAGATTCAGCTGAAGATCTTATTAAACTGTATTCAGAATCATAACCATTGATAAGCAGAGAAGAGGCAGAGGAAATATATTTATAATAAAGTAATTGTATTTAAGTATTTTCAAGCTTTGTTTGTTTATCGGGTAATCAGAGGTACATTTACACTGCCAGGTCACTAACGTGAGTTACTATGAACGTTCGTTAGTGATGATCCTTTCAATTCTTGGCCCCTGTCGAGCACCCTTTACAATACAAAGGGTAGCGGACCGTTTACATCTCTGAGTGATAATTTGAAATACGGGTTGGAAATCAGTGTTGGTGCATTTCCAGGCACTTCAAAATCTTTTTATTTTAAATTTGGGAAAATAGCATATTAGTGTGTCTTACAATACAAAGCGTAGCGGACAGTTTACATCTCTGAGTGATAATGTGAAATACTAGGCTGAAATTCATGTCATTGCATCTTCAGGCACTTCAAATTAATTTTGTTTTAGTTTAAAAGGGTTTCCCGAGATTTTTATACTGATGACTTCTCAACAAAGCTGAATTTTCTCGCTCTTCGTGGTAATTAATCAGGTTTTCCTAAAATGGCGGCTGCACGTGTTACAAAGTGAAAGTAAGAAGCCCTGGAATGCAAGATAACCCATAATGCCGTGCAGCCAGCCAATCCGCAGGTAGCCATCCTCTGTGATGTCACAGCCCTATAAATCCTCATCCTGCGTGGTCTCCGCCATTGTCTTATGAGCAAAGTATAGAGACAGATGTGACAAGGGCTCATGCGCTAGGGACCGTGTTAATAAGACAATATTGGAGAGAGAGAGTGGCAGAAGACTGCAGGGAGGGTGTAACGACATGTGCATCACTGTGCAGTGCACCAACATTCATAGTTAATTCATTCTGTTAGGGATGGTGGGTAGTTGTGAAACAGAACTGGATGGTGAGTCCTGTCATAGGGAGGGTAAAAAGAATAGTTTATTTGAGTACAGTAGCTTTATGTTGGGGCTCTGAATATTAAGTACAGTGTCTCTATGTAGGATGACAGTGAGACTCTTACCTTCATTCTCAATAATATTATTTCAACTGTATTGTTTCTATTGGGAGTAGCCTATTATATGTAGGAGGGGCTGATAATAAGGGGCAGGGCCTAAAATTTTGACCAGCACCCGTAAAGCACCACCTTTATTTTCCTCGGACCGCCGCCTAAGCAAAATTTTAGGGTGCTCCCCTGGGTGTAATATATGACTGTGTGCATCACGGTGCAGTGCATCGACATTCAAAGTTAATCCGTCATTTTAGTGATACAGTTACTGTGCCTCCGTATTAAAGGTAAGTGTCATATATCGCTGTGTGCATCACTGTGCAGTGCACCGTCATTCATTTCTAATCACTTCTGTTAGCTGTAGCATTACTTTACGTTCGTATAACGGGCAGGTGTATTTCATCGCCCTGTACATAAGTGTGCAGTGGAGTGAAATTTATCATAGCTAATCCCTTCCGTTAGCCGCAGTGTTATGTTGCCTCTGTATTACGGGCAGGTGTAATTTATTGCCCTGTACATACAGTGAGAAACAGAAGTATTTAAACACCCTGCGATAATGCAAGTTCTCCCACTTAGAAATCATGGAGGGGGTCTGAAATTAACATTGTAGGTGCATTTCCACTCTGCAGCTGCACATAAGTATTAGAACAACTGAGAAAATAAATGTTCATATTTGGTACAGAAGCCTTTGTTTGCAATTACAGAGGTCAAAAGTTTCCTGTAGTTCTTGACCAGGTTTGCACACACTGCAACAGGGATTTTGGCCCCTCCTATACACAGATCTCCTGTAGATCTGTTAGGTTTCAGGACTTTCGCTGAGCAACACAGAGTTTCAGCTCCCTCCAAAGATGTTTAATTGGATTTAAGTCTGGAGACTGGCTAGGCCACTCCAGAACATTGATATGCTTCTTACAGAGCCACTCCTTAGTTATCCTGGCTGTGTGATTCAGGCCGTTGTCATGTTGGAAGACCAGCCACGACTAGTGTTGAGCGAACAGTTCAAGCATAGTTCGGGTTCGTACCGATTTTTAGGGTGTTTGGGACACGGACCCGGACCCAAACATTTTCAAAAAAGTTCGGGTTCGGGTTCGTTGTTCGGCGATTTCTTCCCGCTTTCTGAAGGGCTGGACAGCAGCCAATAAGCTAGCGTTTTACTTCTTGCCCTAAGAGCCCATCACAGCCATGCCTACTAATGGCATGGCTGTGATTGGCCAAGTGCAGCATGTGACCCAGCCTCTATTTAAGCTGGAGTCACGTAGCGCCGCACGTCACACTGCTCTGATTAGTGTAGGGAGAGGACGCAGCTGCTGTGAGGGCGAGATTAGGCAGGGAAAAGTCTGCAAAAGCACCTAATGAAGTGATCGATCTACAGCTATGAATGATTGAACTTCTGCTAGTTACTTGCTCACTGGTTTTTAGGCTGCACAGAGCGTTTTTCTGTCACTTATTTTCTGGGGTGATCGGCGACCATTTTGTGACTTGTGGTGCAACACAACAAGCGGCCACCAAGTCCATCAATCCATCAATACTAGTTTTTTTTTGCTATATCCTGCATCAGGGGCTTGGCTGTGCTAATTGTCACCCCTAGAAACTCAGGATAGCAATTTCTATATTTTATTAAGGGGTTAAGTACAATTGCCAAAATACCAATCCCCTAAATCTGGTGTTCCAGCTTTGGCTAGCCAAGTATAATACTGTCTGCTGTTTGGCGAAGGATAGATTATTTTCGGTGGTGAAATTCAATTGTCAAAATAGCAATCCCCTAAATCTGGTGTCACAGCTGTGGCTGGCAAACTATAATAGTGTCCGCCAAAACATATATTTTGTTCTGGGGTGAAATTCAATTGCCAAAATAGCAATACCATAAATCTGGTGTCACAGCTGTGGCTGGCAAACTATAATAGTGTCCGCAAAAACATATATTTTGTTCTGGGGTGAAATTCAATTGCCAAAATAGCAATACCATAAATCAGTGGTTTCAGCTGTGGCTGGCCAAGTTTCATAGTGTCCTGCAAAGGATATATTTTGTTCTGGGGTGAAATTCAATTGCCAAAATAGCAATACCATAAATCTGGTGTCACAGCTGTGGCTGGCAAACTTATAATAGTGTCCGCCAAAACATATATTTTGTTCTTGGGTGAAATTCAACTGCCAAAATAGCAATCCCCTAAATCTGGTGTCCCAGCACTGGCTGGCAAACTATAATAGTGTCCGCTAAAACATATATTTTGTTCTGGGGTGAAATTCAACTGCCAAAATAGCAATCCCCTAAATCTGTTGTCCCAGCACTGGCTGGCAAACTATAATAGTGTCCGCCAAAACATATATTTTGTTCTGGGGTGAAATTCAATTGCCAAAATAGCAATACCATAAAATCAGTGGTTTCAGCTGTGGCTGGCCAAGTTTCATAGTGTCCTGCAAATTATATATTTTGTTCTGGGGTGAAATTTAATTGCCAAAATAGCAATACCCTGAATCTGGTGTTCCAGCTGTTGCAGGCCTAGTTTAAATCTGTCCATAAAAGGATACCTTTCATCCAGGGCCTAAATACTAGCCCTAAAAGAGATATTCCCTTAAATCAGTGGTTAATGCTGTGCCTGGATTAGTGTAATACGCTACATAAATAAATAGGCAGATAGTGTTAGGTGCCTGTAAAAAAAAGGCCTGAATTTGAAATCAATACATTGGGCCAAATTTTTTATTTTCTTATTGTGGTGCTTGGTGAACGGTAACAATGAGGAAAACATCTAGTAAGGGACGCGGTCGTGGTGGTGTTAGTGTACCCTCTGGTGCTGGGAGAGGACGTGGCCATTCTGTCATAGCCACACGTCCTAGTGAACCAACTACCTCAGGTTCCAGTACCCGCCAGAATTTACAGCGATATTTAGTGGGGCCCAATGCCGTTCTAAGGATGGTAAAGCCTGAGCAGGTACAGGCGCTAGTCAATTGGGTGGCCGACAGTGGATCCAGCACGTTCACAACATTATCTCCCACCCAGTCTTCTGCAGAAAGCGCACAGGTGGCGCCTGAAAACCAAGCCCATCAGTCTGTCTCATCACCCCCATGCATATCAGGGAAACTTCAGCACAGCCCGTGGTAAACGTCAGCAGGCCATTCTGAAACTCATATGTTTGGGGGACAGGCCCCACACCGAGCAGGAGTTGTGGCGGGGTATTGAACAACAGACCGACGAGTGGTTTCTGCCAGTGGGCCTCAAGCCCGGCCTGGTGGTGTGTGATAATGGGCGAAATCTCGTTGCAGCTCTGGGACTAGCCGGTTTGACGCACATCCCTTGCCTGGCGCATGTGCTGAATTTGGTGGTGCAGAAGTTCATTCACAACTACCGCGACATGTCAGAGCTGCTGCATAAAGTGCGGGCTGTCTGTGCGCGCTTCCGGCATTCACATCCTGCCGCTGCTCGACTGTCTGCGCTACAGCGGAACTTCGGCCTTCCCACTCACCGCCTCATATGCGACGTGCCCACCAGGTGGAACTCCACCTTGCACATGCTGGAGAGACTTTGCGAGCAGCAGCAGGCCATAGTGCAGTTTCAGCTGCAGCACGCACACGTCAGTCGCCCTGCGGAACAGCACCACTTCACCACCAATGATTGGGCCTCCATGCGAGACCTGTGTGCCCTGTTGCACTGTTTCGAGTACTCCACCAACATGGCCAGTGGCGATGACACCGTTATCAGCGTTACAATACCACCTCTATGTCTCCTTAAGAAAACGCTTAGGGCGATGATGGAAGAGGAGGTGGCCCAGGAGGAGGAGGAGGATGAGGGGTCATTTTTAGCACTTTCAGGCCAGTCTGTTAGAAGTGGCTCAGAGGGAGTTTTTTTGCAACAGCAGAGGCCAGGTACAAATGTGGCCAGCCAGGGCCCACTACTGGAGGACGAGGAGGATGAGGAGGAGGTGGAGGAGGATGAGGATGAAGCAGGTTCACAGCGGGGTGGCACCCGACACAGCTCAGGCCCATCACTGGTGCGTGGCTGGGGGGATACGGAGGACGATGACGATACGCCTCCCACAGAGGACAGCTTGTCCTTACCTCTGGGGAGCCTGGCACACATGAGCGACTACATGCTGCTGTGCCTGCGCAACGACAGCAGAGTTGCCCACATTTTAACGTGTGCGGACTACTGGGTTGCCACCCTGCTGGATCCCCGGTACAAAGACAATGTGCCGACCTTACTTCCTGCACTGGAGCGTGATAGGAAGATGCGCAAGTACAAGCGCACGCTGGTAGAGGCGCTCCTGAGAGCATTCCCAAATGTCACAGGGGAACAGGTGGAAGCCCAAGGTGAAGGCAGAGGAGGAGCAAGAGGTCGCCAACACAGCAGTGTCACGGCCAGCTCCTCTGAGGGCAGGGTTAGCATGGCAGAAATGTGGAAAAGTTTTGTCTCCATGCCACAGCTAACTGCACCACCACCTGATATGGAACGTGTTAGCAGGAGGCATCATTTCACTAACATGGTTGAACAGTACGTCTGCACACCCCTCCACGTACTGACTTATGGTTCGGCCCCATTCAACTTCTGGGTCTCCAAATTGTCCACGTGGCCAGAGTTAGCATTTTATGCCTTGGAGGTGCTGGCCTGCCCGTCGGCCAGCGTTTTGTCTGAACGTGTATTCAGCACGGCAGGGGGCGTCATTACTGACAAACGCAGCCAACGTGGACAAGCTGACGTTCATAAAAATGAACCAGGCATGGATCCCACAGGACCTGTGCCTCCCTTGTGCAGAATAGACATTTATAACTGCCTCCTCCTCAACCATGTATTCTTGTACTCCGGGGCACTTCTTCATTGAATCCTCATTTTTTTAACTTTACCATGATCTTGCGGTGCAACCCAAAGTTGAATAAACCTCTCCTCTGTCTGGGTGCTGGGCCGAAATAACTGAAAGTGGCCTTCTCTAGTGGTGGGTGAAATGACGCATGATTCCTTGCTGTGGGACCTCTCTCCTCTGTCTGGGTGCTGGGGCCGAAATAACTGAAAGTGGCCTTCTCCAGTGGTGGGTGATATGACGCATGATTTCTTGCTGTGGGACCTCTCTCCTCGGTCTGGGTGCTGGGCGAAATAACTGAAAGTGGCCTTCTCCAGTGGTGGGTGATATGACGCATGATTCCTTGCTGTGGGACCTCTCTCCTCGGTCTGGGTGCTGGGCCGAAATAACTGAAAGTGGCCTTCTACAGTGGTGGGTGATATGACGCCTTATTCCTTGCTGTGGAACCTCTCTCCTCTGTCTGGGTGTTGGGCCGAAATAACTGAAAGTGGCCTTCTCCAGTGGTGGGTGATATGACGCCTTATTCCTTGCTGTGGAACCTCTCTCCTCTGTCTGGGTGCTGGGCCGAAATAACTGAAAGTGGCCTTCTCCAGTGGTGGGTGATATGACGCATGATTCCTTGCTGTGGGAACTCTCTCCTCGGTCTGGGTGCCGGGCCGAAATAACTGAAAGTGGCCTTCTCCAGTGGTGGGTGATATGACGCATGATTCTCTGCTATGGGACCGCTCTCCAAATGATATTGGTTAATTTTTATTTATTTTATTTTAATTCATTTCCCTATCCACATTTGTTTGCAGGGCATTTACCTACATTTTGCTGCCTTTTGCAGCCATCTAGCCCTTTCCTGGACTATTTTACAGCCTTTTTAGTGCCCAAAAGTTCGGGTCCCCATTGACTTCAATGGGGTTCGGGTTCGGGATAAAGTTCGGGTCGAATTCGGATCCCGAACCCGAACATTTTCGGGAAGTTCGCCGAACTTCTCGAACCCAAACATCCAGGTGTTCGCTCATCTCTAGTCACGACCCATCTTTAATGCTCTGACTGAGGGAATGAGGTTGTTGCTCAAAATCTCACAATAAATGGCCCTATTCATCCTCTCCTTAATACAGTGCAGTCGCCTTGTCACCTTCACAGAAAAGCACCACCAAAACATGATGTTAACACCCCCATGATTCACAGTAGGGATGGTGTTCTTGGGATGCAACTCATCCTTCTTTTTTCCTCCAAACACGACGAGTGAAATTTAGACCAAAAAGTTCTACTTTGGTCTCATCTGACAACATTACTTTCTCCCATGCCTCCTCTGGATCATCCAGATGGTCATTGGCAAACTTCAGATGGGCCTGGACATGTGATGACTTGAGCAGGGGAACCTTCCGTGCAATGCATGATTTGAAACCATGATGGCGTAGTGTTCTACGGCCAGTGACCTTTGAAACTGTGGTCCCAGCTCTCTTCATGTCATTGACCAGCTCCTCCTTTGTAGTTCTAGGCTTATTCCTCACCTTTCTTATCATCAGTGATACCCCACGAGGTTAGATCTTGCATGGAGCCCCAGTCCGAGGAAGACTGACATTCATCTTTAGCCTCTTCCATTTGCTAACAATTGCTCCAACAGTTGATCTATTTTCACCAAGCTGCTTGGAAATTGCCCTGTAGCCCTTTCCAGCCTTGTGAAGGTCCACAATTTTGTCTCTGGTGTCTTGACAGCTCTTTGGTCTTGCCCATGGTAGTAGTTGGCGTCTGACTGACTGTGGGATGGACAGGTGTCTCTTTAAAGAGCTCAGACAGGTGCTACTAAGTTAGATTAATGAGTGGGGTAGAGGTAGCCTTTTTAAAGGCACAGTAACAGGTCTTTGAGAGCCAGAATTCTTGCTGAATGGCAAGTGTTCAAATACTTATATGCAGCAGTGCAAGAAAAATACATTCTTTAAAAATCATACAATGTGATATCCTGATTTTTTTTTATTCTGTCTCTCAGAGTGGGAATGCACCTAAAATGTAAATTTCAGACCACTCCATGACTTCTAAGTAGGAGAACTTGCAAAATCGCACGGTGTTCAAATACTTCTGTTCCTCACTGTAAGTGTGCAGTGGAGTGAAATTTATCATAATCATATGTATTTTAAATTTGGCACCTCAAATTTAAATTTTTCACCTGCAGTCCTATGTAACAGCCCAGATAACAGTGATAACTTTCTGTGTGCAGATAATGTACATAGTTCTCTGCAGTCCTAGGTAACACCTCACATAACACAATAATTCACTGTGTTATGTGGGGTGTTACATAGGACTGCAGGAAACATCTATGACATCTGTACTCAGAGAGTTATGAGATGGTGGGGGTCTGACTCCTGGCACCCCGCCAATCAGCTGTTAGAGGAGACCGCGATGTTCCAGTGAGCGCCGCAGCCTCTTTGCTCCTTACAAAGCACGGCGCTGTCCATGTGATAGCACTGCGCTTGGTATTGCAGCTCAGCCCCAATCACTCAGATAGGACAGAGCTGCAGATAGGCCATGTGAACGATGAATGTGATGTCATATGGCCGAGGAAGAGACTGTGACGCTTACAAAGCACCGCAGGCTCTTTATACAGAAAAAAAACCTGAAACCTAAAATGGAGTGGGGGGGGGGGGGCCCAAGTTGGGTAGACAGCCCCGGGCCTATCATGCACTTAATCCGCCCCTGGCACAGACGTGCTGCGCCGTAGCTCTGCCCGCCGCCCCATTATAGTCAATGGGGACGGAGCAGCAGCACGGCGGCACACGGATACATGCGGCATGGCGGATATGGCAGGCTGTTCACCCGTTGGAACAGCCTACCGGATAGCTATGCCGCTAGTGTGAAAGTACCCTTAGTAGGTTAGGGATAAGGTTTATTAGATGACCAGTGTGAGGGATGAGAATCTATTTTGCATAAACATGTCCTCCATCTTGTGCATATGTAGAACCTTTATGAGCCAGCTGGAAGGATGTAGGGCGTTTCTGTGTATATAGATCAGAAGTTCTTGGCTGCAAGGTCAAAATAGCAGCTCCCTCGTTTTTTTTTTAATCAGAGTTTGATATACATGAGAGAATCTGATTCAGCTGTGTGTTAGTGTCAGCTCTCCCGAGTGCTCATATATCCACATCAATTTGGGACCCTGACAATCATAGAGGTGAGGGTTTTGCCACAACAAAATTTGGAGCCCAACATGGGGCTCGATTAAAAGACATTTCATTGATCTACTAACAACTTGGATAATCCGGACGGGGACGGACAGATATAGACGACAGCGCCGCAAGGTAAGAGACTTTATCTTACATTATATCTGTGCCTCCCTGACTGGTTGTCTGGCTCGAGGGATTGTTGAAGGAACGTACATATAAAGTCCTTTTACAGTCGAGTCGATATTGATAAAGAACCTTGAAAGTCGAAAATACCTATGATTGTTGGGTTTAGTTTCTGATCATGAGTAACTTTGATTGGGATATTTTTGGTCTGGCTTTTGGAGTCATGGTAAACATTTTGTTTGTTCTTTTGTTTGAAAAATTGCAGAACAATATAGAAAGGGAAATCAAAATCCTTGGACTCAGATATACGGTTTGTAGACATTTGATTTGTATAATACATCTCAGTAACAGAGTACACTAGGTGATTATAGTGGAGAAGCTCTGAGGAAACGGAGTTTCAGTAACAGAGTACACTAGGTGATATAGTGAGAAAGCTCTGAGGAGACTGAAGGTAAACAGACGTCTAAATTTTGTTACTTTCTATAGTTGTTGTGGTACAGTTGAAGAACAATGGGGAATCATTTTAGCATACTCGAAGGATATAAGACAGCCAAAACATTGGAGAAGGAAAGAGGAGGTAAGGAGGGTCTGAAGAATGTGGACAGAGTATTGGAGAAGGCAGGGATGAAGTATGGGAATCTTAACCTAGAAGTCTAGGAAATATTTGGTAGGACACATTGTGGTTGGATAAAGGATCATGGATGTGAAGAAGTGGTTTATATATGGATAAAAGTAGCTTGTGAGGTTGAAACTGAGGAATGGAGAGGAGAAGTTGTGCAAGGTAGATAGACCAGAGTTTCTTGCGGCCACAATCGTTAACCCTTGTTATGTACTGGCTATGGGATTTAAGGAGAAACAGTTTTTGTCCTTGAATCTGAGCCAGTTAAACTAAAGATAAAAGACAGTATGGTTGTTACCCAATTGTTAGTTAAAGAAAACCTGCCAGAACCTCTTTTAGGGACTCATGTTTTGCAAGCAGTGGGAGCCCACATACACTTTTACCCCAATGGCACTACCCATGTAGATTTTGGGGCCCCAGAAGAAGTATTATGTCCCTTAATAGCGACCCTGGCCCTGCCTAAGACCGAACCATCAGAATTAACCCTTGTAGACCAAGCTGTTCTTGAGAATTTGTGGGCAACATCTAAAACAGACGGGGTCTCCGGTCACTGTGCATCTTAAGCCAGGATGTCAGCCCCCTCAAGTGAAGCAGTACCCCCTCAGTCATGCACAGGAGATAGCAGTGGCCAGTCAAATTGAAGCTTTTCTCCAGGCCGGTGTATTGTTAAAAACAGTAACTCCAATAGTTTCAAACCCACATATCTCCATCCACTGCTACTTGTTTCATAGTAATAATGCAAATGCTTTCTTTAGTGTCCCGTTGCACCAACGTTTGCAATCTGACCTTACAAACTGGGCCCCGCCGGCTGAGTGGTCCTGTTTAGAGTTGAGGAAACCCAAACTGTATAGTTCGGGTTCGTACCGAATTTTGGGGTGTTCGGGACCCGGACCCAAACATTTTCAAAAAATTTTGGGTTCGGGTCGGTTGTTCGGCGATTTATTCCCGCTTTCTGAAGGGATGTACAGCTGCCAATAAGCTAGCGTTTTACTTCTTGCCCTAAGAAGCCATCACAGCCATGCCTACTAATGGCATAGCTGTGATTGGCCAAGTGCAGCATGTGACCCAGCCTCTATTTAAGCTGGAGTCACGTAGCGCCGCACGTCACTCTGCTCTGATTATTGTAGGGAGAGGATGCAGCTTCTGTCAGGGCGAGAATAGGCAGGAAAAAGTCAGCAAAAACACCTAATGAAGTGATCGATCTACAGCTGTGAATCATTCAGCTAGTTAATTGCTCACTGGTTTTTAGGCTGCACAGAGCGTTTTTCTGTCACTTTGATCGGCGGCCATTTTGTGTCTTGTGGTGCACCAGCACAAGCTGCCACCAAGTCCATCAATCCATCAATACTAGTTATTTTTTTGCTATATCCTACATCAGGGGCTTGGCTGTGCTAGTGTCCCAGCAGTGGCTGGCAAAGTTTAATAGTGTCCGGCAAAGGATATATTTTGTTCTGGGGTGAAATTCAATAGCAAAAATAGCAATACCGTAAATCTGGTGTCCCAGCAGTGGCTGGCCAAGTTTCATAGTGTCCGTCATAGGATATATTATTTTCTGCGGTGAAATTCAATTGCAAAAATAGAAATACTGTAAATCTGGTGTTCCAGCTGTGACTGGACAAGTTTCATAGTGTCCGTCAAAGGATATATTATTTTCTGGGGTGAAATTCAGTTGCCAAAATAGAAATATCGTACATCTGGTGTTCCAGCTGTGACTGGACAAGTTTCATAGTGTCCGTCAAAGGATATATTATTTTCTGGGGTGAAATTCAATAGCAAAAATAGCAATACCCTAAATAAGTGGTTTCTGCTGTGGCAGGACAAGTTTTATAGTGTACGTCAAAGTATAGCTTTTGTTCTGGGGTAAAATTTAATTACCAAAATAGCAATACCGTAAATCTGGTGTTCCAGCTGTGACTGGACAGGTTTCATAGTGTCCGTCAAAGGATATATTATTTTCTGGGGTGAAATTCAATTGCCAAAATAGCAATACCGTAAATCAGGGGTTTCAGCTGTGGCTGGCCAAGTTTATTAGTGTCCGGCAGAGGGTAGATTTTGTTCTGGGGTTAAATTATAATGCCAAAATAGCAATCCCCTAAATCTGGTGTCCAAGCAGTGGCTGGCCAAGTTTAATAGTGTCCGGCAAAGGATATATTTTGTTCTGGCGTGAAATTCAATTGCCAAAATAGCAATCCCCTAAATCTGGTGTCCAAGCAGTGGCTGGCCAAGTTTAATAGTGTCCGGCAAAGGATATATTTTGTTCTGGCGTGAAATTCAATTGCCAAAATAGCAATACCGTAAATCAGTGGTTCCAGCTGTGGCTGGCTAAGTTTAATACTGTCCGGCAAAGGATAGATTTTAAATTGTTGGGTGAAATATTACCATTTTTGCCAGGTACAAACCCCTGCACTGCATAACTGACAGGAAACTTACAATTGGCAGTTACATTCTTGCATGAAATAAAGCCTTTTTGGGCTGTGAAGCCAAAGGTAGTCACCAATAACTTTTTTAAATAAATTAGTGTAGACCCCAAAACATTGGGAAAATATAAAAAATAAAACAAAGTGTAAGTGCACGGTAGTATAACAGTGGTTGGGTGAGGTCGGTATACATGTCTATTCTGCATAAGATACAAACAAGTCCTGTGGGATCCATGCCTGGTTCTTTTTAATAAACAAGAGTTTGCCCACATTGTCTGCGGACAGGCGGCTGCACTTGTCTGTGATAATGCCACCAGCCATGCTAAACACACGATCAGACAATACAGTGGCTGCAGGGTAGGCCAGCACCTCAAAGGGCTCCACCGCTTAAAGGGCAACCTCAGGACATGTGCCCAATTTGATGACCCAGAAGTTGAATGGGGCAGACTCAGTGGCATAGCTA
The DNA here is from genome assembly GCA_033119425.1 of Bufotes viridis. NCBI lineage: Eukaryota > Metazoa > Chordata > Amphibia > Anura > Bufonidae > Bufotes > Bufotes viridis. The sequence goes on from CM065592.1 coordinate 319,344,839, forward strand.
GAGATGATTTGGCACCACAGCAAATTTTTGAATGGGGCCCCCCTCCCTCAGTAATTTTTGTGCATACCCCTTCCTTTCATGCCGCCATGCCTGTGGCTACAAAATATCGCTCACTCAGAACAGGCCCAGCAGCTGTTCCATTCGCTTTCTACACTGTCTATACTGCCACTGTATATAATTTCATTGTATAATACTGTTAGTCCTTCTCCTCCTCCTGGATGGGCCCTTTCTAGGTCACGGCCCCAAAGCAGTTGCTTCCCTGCTTCCCCTGTAGCTATTCCCCTAGGCAGACCCATCAGTCAGTACGTGTACTGTTCCACCATGTTGCTGAAATGCTGCCTCCTGCTAGGATGTTCCAGATCTGCTGGTGGTGCAGGTTGTTGTGGCGTGATGACAAAGCTTTCCCACATTTCGCCAATGCTAACCCAGCCTTCTGAAGTGCTGATGGTAACTCAGCTGCCCGTGAGCTGGCTTGGGTGCCACCCTGCTGAGAACATGGTTCCTCCTCTTCCTCCTCATCCTACTTATCCTCCTCATACTCCAGAACTGTGCCCTGGCTGGACAATTGTGTTCCAGGCCAGGGACTATGTTGGTGCAGGAACCTACCCTTCGAGCCACTTGGATGTCACTGGCCTTAAGTTAAGGATAAGGCGTGTATATAGTGTTGTTTGTTTATAAAGTAAGTTTTGCTGCATTATAGTTATTTTAATATGTTTTTAAGAAAATTTGTAAATAGTTTGTTAATGGTTTGAGTGAAAGGGGGATGGGGATGTTGTGTGTGTTCGATTAACTGAATTGATTTTCACTGTCTGGTGTTTAGGAATTTCTGCACCTCAAATTCAGCACATGTGGCAGGCAGGGGATGTGTGTCAAACCGGCTAGGCCCAGACCTGCTATTATATTTAGCGCACAACACCAGGCCGGGCTAGAGGCTCAGTGGAACCAACCAATGGTCGGTCTGTTGTTCCATGCCTGTCCACAGCGCCTGGGTGGTGCGGGGTTTGTCTCACAAACACACAAGTTTAAACACAACCTGCTGTCGTTTCCCCCTGGCTGTGCTGCTGTGTGTGGTGAAGGTGTAACGCTGAGTGGATGAGGAGGAGGTAGAGGAGGAGGAAGCCGAGTAGGAGGAGGTAACAGAATACAAAGAGAAATGCCCAGCAATCCTCGGGGGAGGAAGGACATTCGCTAAAATGCTATCCGCCTTTGGACCAGCCGCTACATTTACCCACTGTGCTATTGTTTATGTGGACGTTGCCACAGAAAGCGTTGAGCAGTGCACACTTGATTTTGTCCGCCACTTGGTTGTGCAGGGAAAGGATGGCTCGCCTGCAAAAGTAGCGGCGGCTGGGATACACGTACTGTGGGATAGCCACCGCCATAAGGTTTTTAAAACTGTCCACCAGACAGAATGACAGCATTTCAAAGGACCAGGAAGTTTGAAATAAGGCATTCAGAGCCATGGGTAGGGGAGAACTTTCTCTTTCTATTTCTTTTTCTCCCCAGTGTTTGGGAGATGGACAGCTGATAGCTGAACACATCCATGGCATTTGGTGGAGATGCTTGGTGACAATGACAGATGTGGTGGAGTTGCTGCCACATCCTCTGTTTGCTGGGTGACAGGTGCCACTGTCAATCACTTGGGCTCAAGTTTAGAATGTTTATTTATTATTTTTCTGTATTTTATTTTAAGTCATTTCCCTGTTCACGTATGTTTGCAGGGCATTTACCTATATTTCCTTCCTTTTGCAGCCCTCTAGCCCTTTCCAGGGCTATTTTACAGCCATTTAAGTGCCCAAAAGTTCTGGTCCCCATTGACTTCAATGGGGTTCGGGGTGAAGTTCGGGTCGAGTTTGGATCCCGAACCCGAACATTTTCTGGAAGTTCGGCCGAACTTCTCGAACCCAAACATCCAGGTGTTCGCTCAACTCTAGTCCTGTTACAATACATGGATGATTTACTCCTGTGTGCTGAAGACAATGAGACCTGCTGTGAGGCCACTATATCTCTTTTCATTTTCCTACATCAGAATGGGTGTAAAGCCTCAAAACAGTACCTGCAGTTTTGTAAAAACAAGGTTTTATTTCTCGGCCACTGCCTCTCCCATGGAGCCCGCAACCTAACCCCAGAAATAAAGGAGGCTGTTGAAAGGATACAAGTGCCCTAAGGGTGTTTTGGGGGCTGGTGTCATACTGTCGCCCCTGGATTAGACATGCCTCCATGTTAATGCAGCCTCTGTATAATTGTCTGTCATCTGACCCATTTCACCTGACAGAAGAGGCAGTGAATAATTTTCATACATTGAAGCTGTGCATAACCTCAGCCCCAGCCCTGGGTAGTCCAAAATATGACAAGGAATTTCACCTGTTCTGTTCAAAAATGCAGGGTCACAGCATGGCTGTACTGACTCAGAAACATGGTGACTGCCAGCGGCCAGTGGCATACTTTTCAGCCAGATTAGCTCCTGTAGCGGCAGTGCAAGCAATGATAGAAAAAGCCTCTGAAATTGTGTTAGACTACCTGGTGATTGTATTAACACCCCATGACATATAGGGCATATTAACACAGGTTCAACCTAAGCTTATTTCTATGGCCAGGCAACTCAGACTCCAATGTGCATTCCTCATGCCTGCTAACATTTCTTTCAAAAGATGTACTACTCTGAATCCTGCTACTTTGTTACCAATCACAGATTGGTACCTAAGAATATTCTTTCAGCAAAATCTCCCCTACAAAAGCTAAAAGGCATGCCTTCCCTTATGATCCCCGCTGTATTTTTAGGGTTTTACACTGTACTGGTAGCTCAAGGGCTCTGCAAATATAACTTGGCACCTGAGAATCCATCCAGCAAAATCTACACTACAAAAGCCAAATGGCACTCCTACCTTTCTGATCCCTGCTGCATGCCCAAACAGCAGTTTACGACCAATTTTGAGATGTTTCTGTAAACTGAAGAATCAGGGTAATATTTAATAATAATTAAAAAGTGGTGGGTGATATGACGCCTTATTCCTTGATGTGGGACCTCTCTCCTCTGTCTGGGTGCTGGGGCTGAAATAACTGAAAGTGGCCTTCTCCAGTGGTGGGTGATATGACGCATGATTCCTTGCTGTGGGACCTCTCTCCTCTGTCTGGGTGTTGGGCCGAAATAACTGAAAGTGGCCTTCTCCAGTGGTGGGTGATATGACGCATGATTCCTTGCTGTGGGACCTCTCTCCTCTGTCTGGGTGCTGAGGCCGAAATAACTGAAAGTGGCCTCCTCCAGTGGTGGGTGATATGACGCATGATTCCTTGCAGTGGGACCTGTATCCTCGGTCTGGGTGCTGGGCCGAAATAACTGAAAGTGGCCTTCTTTAGTGGTGGGTGATATGACGCATGATTCCTTGCTGTGGGACCTCTCTCCAATTGATATTGGTTAATTTTTATTTATTTTATTTTATTTTAATTTATTTCCCTATCCACATTTGTTTGCAGGGGATTTACCTACATTTTGCTGCCTTTTGCAGCCCTCTAGCCCTTTCCTGGACAATTTTACAGCCTTTTTAGTGCCTAAAAGTTCGGGTCCCCATTGACTTCAATGGGGTTCGGGTTCGGGATAAAGTTCGGGTCCAGTTCGGATCCCGAACCCGAACATTTTCCCAACCTCCAGGTGTTCGCTCATCTCTATATATGATAGCATATTCAACCTCAGGCTGATGCTAAGATGGCTTTGGAGGCACTACATAATTTTAGTGCCAAGCATCTAATTTTTTGCCAAGCATCTCATTTACAAAATAAGCATAGCATTAGCATTAGAATACTTTCTTGTCCTTTATTTGGTTTGCAGAGTGCTGTTGCATTGTATGTTTTGCCCTCTCTTTCTTTATGTTATCAAAACAAGAATGAGAGCCATATAAAATACATTAAGCATCTATTTGCTTAAAATAAACCCTCTCGTGGGGCAGCTACCAAATAAACCATGTCAGAAACATAAACCCCATAAAAAAAAATGTCCCCCTGGTGGCGCGAAGAAGAAAAGGAAAAACAAAACAAAACAACCATCTACCACAAAGACCATATTTTAGACCATGCTTCTGGCTTAATTTGGGAAGTAAATTGCCTTGCAAAAGTATTCACCCCCTTTACTTTTTTCGTGTTTTGTTACATTACAGCCTTAAGTTCAATGTTTTGTTAATCTGAATTTTATGTGATGGATCAGAACACAATAGTCTAAGTTGGTGAAGTGAAATGAGAAAAATCTATAAATAAAACTATTGTTTACAAATAGAAAACAGATAATTGCCATGTGCATATGTATTAACCCCCTTTGTTAGGAAGCCCATAAAAAGCTCTGGTGAAACCAATTACCTTCAGAAGTCACATATAGTGATTAGTGAAATTATGTCCACCTGTGTGCAATCTAAGTGTCACATGTTCTGTCATTACATCTACACACCTTTTTTGAAAGGCCCCAGAGGCTGCAACACCTAAGCAAGAGGCATCACTAACCAAACACTGTCATGAAGACCAAGGAACTCTCCAAACAAGTAAGGGACAATGTTGTTGATAAGTATAAGTCAGGGTTAGGTTATAAAAAAATATCCAAATATTTAATGATCCCCAGGAGCACCATCAAATCTATCATAACCAAATGGAAAGAACATGGCACAACAGCAAATCTGCCAAGAGACAGCCACCCACCAAAACTCACAGACTGGGCAAGGAGGGCATTAATCTGAGAGGCAGCACAGAGACCTAAGGTAACCCTGGAGGAGCTGTAGAGTTCCACAGCAGAGACTGGAGTATCTGTACATGGGACGACAATAAGCCCTATGCTCCATAGAGTTGGGCCTTATGGCAGAGTTGCCAGAAGAAAGCCATTACTTTTAGCAAAAAAAAAAGGCACGTTGTGAGTTTGCCAAAAGGCATGTGGGAGACTCCCAAAATGTATAGAGGAAGGTGCTCTGGTGTGATGCGACTAAAATTAAACTTTTCGTCCATCAAAGAAAACGCTATGTCTGGCGCTAACCCAACACATCACCCAAAGAACACCATCCCCACAGTGAAACATGGTGGTGGCAGCATCCTACTGTGGGGATGTTTTTCAGCAGCCGGGACTGGGAAACTGGTCAGAGTTGAGGGACAGATGGATGGTTCTAAATACAGGGATTTTCTTGAGCAAAGCCTGTACCACTCTGTGCGTGATTTGAAGCTAAGACAGAGGTTCACCTTTCAGCAGGGCAATGACCCCAAACACACTGCTAAAGCAACACTTGAGTGGTTTAAGGGGAAACACGTAAATGTGTTGGAATGGCCTAGTCAAAGCCCAGATCTCAATCCAATAGAAAATCTGTGGTCAGACTTAAAGATTGCTGTTCACAAGTGCAATCCATCCAACTTGAAGGAGCTGGTGCAGTTTTGCAGGGAGGAATGGGCAAAAATCCCAGTGGCAAGCTCATAGAGACTTGGAGCTGTGATTGCCGCAAAAGGTGGCTCTACAAATTATTGACTTTAGGGTCGTGAATAGAGTTGAGCAAACACCTGGATCCTGAACTTCATCCCAACCCTGAACCCCATTGAAGTCAATGGGGACCCAAACTTTTGGGCACTAAAAAGGCTGTAAAAAAGCCCAGGAAAGGGCTAGAGGGCTGCAAAAGGCAGCAAAATGTAGATAAATCCCCTGCACACAAATGTGAATAGGGAAATTACTTAAAATAACATAAAATAGAGAAAAATAATAAATAAACATTCTAAACTTGAGCCCAAGTGAGTGACAGTGGCACCTGTCACCCAGCAAACAGAGGATGTGGCAGCAACGCCACCAAATCTGTCATCGTCACCAAGCATCTCCACCAAATCCCATGGAAGTGTTCAGCTATCAGCTGTCCATCTCCCAAACACCGGAGAGAAAAATAAATAGAAAGAGGAAGTACCCCCCTACCCATGGCTCTGAATGTCTTATTTCAAACTTTCTAGTCCTTTGAAATGCTGTAATTGTGTCTGGTGGACAGTTTTAAAAACCTTATGGCGGTGGCTGTCCCACAGTACGTGTATCCCAGCCGCCGCTACTTTTGCCTGCGACTGAGCCATCCCTTCCCTGCACAACCAAGTGGCGGACAAAATCAGGTGTGCACTGCGCAATGCTATCTATGGCAACGTCCACATAACCAACAACACAGTGGGTAAATGTAGAGGCTGGCTCAGAGGCGGATAGCATTTTTGCGAATGTCCTTCCGCCCCCGCAGATTGCTGGGCATTTCTCTTTGTATCCTGTTACCTCCTCCTCCTCCTACTCGGCTTCCTCCTCCTCTACCTCCTCCTCATCCACTCAGCGTAACACCTTCACCACCCACAGCAGCACAGCCAGGGGAAATGACAGCAGTCTGTTTTAGTGTGTGATTGTGGAAAAACCCCACAACGCGCAGAAGCTGTGGACAGGCATGGAACAACAGACGGATGATTAGTTGGTGCCATAGAGCCTTCAGCCCAGTCTGGTGTTGTGCGCTAAAGGGGCAAAATGTAATAGCAGGTCTGGGCCTAGCCGGTTTGACGCACATCCCCTGCCTGCCACATGTGCTAAATTTGGGGTGCAGAAATTCCTAAACACACACAACACCCCCCCCCCCCCCTTTTCACTAAAACCATTAACAAACTATTTACAAATTTACTTAAAAACATATTAAAATAACTATAATGCAGCTAAACTAACCATACAAATAAACAAAACTATATACATGCTTTATCCTTAACTTAAGGCCAGCCAATTTCAAGTGGCTCGGAGGGTGGGTTCCTGCACCAACATAGGCCCTGGCCTGGAACACAACTGTCCAGCCAGGGCACAGTTCTGGAGGATGAGGAGGATAAGTAGGATGAGGAGGATTAGGAGGAACCTTGTTCTCAGCAGGGTGGCACCCAAGCCAGCTCACGGGCAGCTGGGTCACCATCAGCACCTCAGAAGGCTGGGTTAGCATTGGCGAAATGTAGGAAAGCTTTGTCATCACGCCACAACAACCTGCACCACCAGCAGATCTGGAACGTGTTAGCAGGAGGCAGCATTTTAGCAACATGGTGGAGGAGTACACGTAATGACTGATGGGTTTGCCCAGGGGCGTAGCTACAGGGAAGCATGGGAAGCTACTGTTTTGGGTCCCTGACCCATAAGGGGCCCATCTAGGAGGAGGAGGAGGAGAACTAAAAGACTTTGTCAGGGCCCCCTCAACAGTATTATACAATGAAATTATATACAGTGGCAGTATAGACAGTATAGAAAGCGGATGGAAAATTAACCCAAACAGCCGCACACCCTACACACTCAACACTCCCACCCCCTTTCACTCAAACCATTAACAAACTATTTACAAATTTTCTTAAAAAACATATAAAAATAACTATAATGCAGCTAAATTAACTATATAAACAAACAAAACTATATACACGCCTTATCCTTAACTTAAGGCCAGCCAATTACAAGTGGCTCGGAGGGCGGGTTTATGCACCAACATAGGCCCTGGCCTGGAACACAATTGTCCAGCCAGGGCACAGTTCTGGAGGATGAGGAGGAGTAGGAGGAACGCTGGGGGATACAGAGGACACAGACGATATACCTCTCTCAAACAGGATAGCTTGTCCTTGCCTCTGGGCAGCCTGGCAGACATGAGCGACAACATGCTGCAGTGCCTGCGCAACGACTGCCCAGTTACTGCCACATTCTAACTTGTGCTGCTTACTGGGTGGCCACCCTGCTGCATCCCCGTTACAAGGACAACGTGCCGTCCTTAACTCCCTCACTGGAGTGTGAAAGGAAGATGAGCCTGCTAGTAGACACGCTGCTGACGGCATTTACACCTGACACCATGGACTCAGTGGAAGCACAAGGTGAAGGCAGAGGAGGATGAGGAAGAATTTGCCAATGCAGCTGGGTCACCACCAACACCTCAGAAGGCAGGTTTATCATTGGCAAAATGTGGAAAAGCTTTGTCATCACGCCACAACAACCTGCACCACCAGCAGATCTGGAACATCTTAGCAGGAGGCAGCATTTCAGCAACATGGTCGAACAGTACACGTACTGACTGATGGGTCTGCCTAGGGGAATAGCTACAGGGGAAGATGGGGAAGCAAATGCTTTGGGGCCGTGACATAGAAAGGGCTCATCCAGGAGGAGGAAGAGGAGTAAAGGACTTTGTCAGAGCCCCCTTAACAGTATTATACAATGAAATTATATACAGTGGCAGTATAGACAGCGAATGGAACAGCTGCTGGGCCTGGTCTGAGAGAGCGATCTTTAGTAGTCACAGGCATGGCGGCATGAAAGGAAGGGTGTGCGCAAAAATTACTGGGGGAGGGGGGCCCCATTCAAAAATTTGATGTAGTGCCCAATCATTTCTAGCTACGCCACTGGGTCTGGCCAATTCAACTTCTGGATCTTCAAATTGGGCACATGTCCTGAGGTTGCCCTTTATGCTTTGGAGGTGCTGGCCTACCCTGCAGCCACTGTATTTTCTGAACATGTGTTTAGCATGGCTGGGGGCATTATCACAGACAAGCGCAGCCGGCTGTCCGCAGACAATGTTGGCAACTAAGTTTTCGTTTTTTAAAAAGAACCAGACATGGATTCCACAGGACTTGTTTGAACCTTTGCAGAATAGACATGTATACCGGCCTCACCCAACCATTGTTGAAAAATTAAAAATAAAGAAACAGTTATTGGAGACTACCTTTGGCTTCACAGCCCAAAAAGGCTTCATTTCATGCAAGAATGTAACTGCCAATTGTTAGTTCCCGGTCAGTTGTGCAGTGCAGGGGCTTGTACCTGGCAAAAATGGTAATATTTCACCCAACAATTTAAAATCTATCCTTTGCCGGACAGTATTAAACTTGTCCAGCCACAGCTGAAACTAATGATTTACGGTATTGCTATTTTGGCAATTGAATTTTACCCCAGAACAAAAACTATTCTTTGACGGACGCTATGAAACTTGTCCAGCCACAGCTGAAACCCCAGATTTACTGTATTTCTATTTTTGCAACAGATTTTCACCCCAGAAAAAAATATATCCTTTGACGGACATTAGGGAAATTGTCCAGTCACTGCTGGAACACCAGATTTACTGTATTTCTATTTTTGCAACTGATTTTCACCCCAGAAAAAAATATATCCTTTGACGGACATTAGGGAAATTGTCCAGTCACTGCTGGAACACCAGATTCAGGGTATTGCTATTTTGGCAATAAAATTTCACCCCAGAACAAAATCTATCCTGTGACGGACACTATTAAACTTGGCCAACCTCAGCTGAAACCACTGATTTAGGGTATTGCTATTTTTGCAATTGAATTTCACCCCAGAAAAAAATATATCCTTTGCCGGACACTATTAAACTTGGCCAGCCACCGCTGAAACCACTGATGTACGGTATTGCTATTTTGGCAATTGATTTTCACCCCAGAACAAAATATATCCTTTGCCGGACACTATTAAACTTGGCAAGCCACTGCTGGGACACCAGATTTACGGTATTGACATTTTGGCAATTGAATTTCACCCCAGAAAATAATATATCCTATGACGGACACTATGAATCTTGTCCAGTCACAGCTGGAACACCAGATTTACGGTATTTCTATTTTTGCAACTGAATTTCACCGCAGAATAATATATCCTATGACGGACACTATTAAACTTGGCCAGCCACTGCTGGGACACCAGATTTACGGTATTGCTATTTTGGCTATTGAATTTCATCCCAGAACAAAATATATCCTTTGCGGACACTATTTAACTTTGCCAGCCACTGCTGGGACACCAGATTTAGGGGATTGCTATTTTGGCAATTGAATTTCACCACACAAAAAATCTATCCTTTGCCATACAGCAGACAGTATTACACTTGGCTAGCCACAGCTGGAACACCAGATATAGGGGATTTCTATTTTGGCAATAGAATTTAACCCCTTAATAAAATATAGAAATTTCTATCCTGAGTTTCTAAGGGTAACAATAAGCACAGCCAAGCCCCTGATGTAGGATATAGCAAAAAAAAAAAAACCCTAGTATTGATGGATTCATGGACTTGGTGGCAGCTTGTGCTGGTGCACCACAAGACATAAAATGGCCGCCGATCAAAGTGACAGAAAAATGCTTTGTGCAGCCTAAAAACCAGTGAGCAATTAACTAGCAGAAGTTGAATGATTCACAGCTGTAGATTGATCACTTCATTAGGTGTTTTTGCTGACTTTTCCCTGCCTAGCCCAGACAGAAGCTGCGTCCTCTACCTACTCTAATCAGAGCAGAGTGACGTGCGGCTCTACGTGACTTCAGCTTACATAGAGGCTGGGTCACATGCTGCACTTGGCCAATCACAGCCATGCCATTAGTAGGCATGGCTGTGATGGGTTCTTAGGGCAAGAAGTAAAACGCTAGCTGATTGGCTGCGGTGCAGCCCTTCAGAAAGCGGGAAGAAATCGCCGAACAACGGACCCGAACCCGAACTTTTTTGAAAATGTTCGGGACGGGTCCCGAACACCCCAAAATTCGGTATGAACCCGAACTATTCTCGAACTGTTCGCTCAACCCTAGTCGTGAATAGAGTTGAGCGTACTTGAGTTTTACGTTTGGCGTCCAAAGTTCGGGTTATCCAAGCATCCCGTTATGGATTCCGCTACCACAGATCATAACTGCATTTGGAATCCATAAGGGGATTCTTCAATGAACCCGAACCTTGGACAACATGAAGGAGGGGGCGTGGCTCAGTACTTGATTAGATAAGAGGTGGTAGCCTACGACCTCTTATACAATCCAGTACTGAGCCACGCCCCCTGCACTGATCACATGACGGTGACGTCACCCCAGGTCCTTCACCCCGTGTTCCAAATGCCGTTATGGTCCGCGGTAGCGGAATCCATTACTGGATGCTTGGATAACCCGAACTTTGGATGCCGAACTTAAAACACAAGTTCGCTCAACTCTAGTCGTGAATAGTTATGCACAATGACTTATTCTGTTATTTTGTCCTATTTGTTGTTGTTTGCTTCACATAAAAAAAAAAATCTTCAAAGTTGTGGGATGCAAATCCTCAAACAATCCATGTTATTTCCAGGTTGTGAGGCACCAATAGTTGTATTGGTGAAGGAGGACTCACAGAGGGTTGCGTTTTGGGGAGGAGAAGTCTGAGGTTATTCTACAATGTCATGATGAGATTGATAATTTAGAGAATTGATATTACTAAAGTGACTGGGCCAGATAGAGTTCAAGGACTTGTTTTCAGATTTTGAGAGTTTTTACTAAAATATTTAATTTGTCACTTCGGCTGGCTCTAGTCCCTCTATGTTGGAAAGCTACTACTATTATCACAGTACCAAAAAAGCAGGGTGTTACAAGCTTAAATGATTACAGGCCAGTGGAGTTGATGCCAATTATTATGAAATGCTTTGAGAGACTTGTCCTATCACATATTAGGGTCAATATCCCTGTAATGTTGGATAAATGACAGTTTGCTTATAAGAATAATAGATCCACAAAAGATGCAATCTCTATTGCACTTCTTTCTGTTGTGTTGCATGTGGAAAAGTAAAATATGTATGTCAGGATGTTATTCATTTATTTTAGTTCTGTTTTTATTACTATATTCCCCCAGAAGCAATGGAGAAGCTTGACCTTGGACTAGGGAAAAGATTTCCTTACTAGAGATGAGCGAACACCTGGATGTTCGGGTTCGAGAGGTTCGGCCGAACTTCCGGAAAATGTCCGGGTTCGTGATCCGAACTCAACCCGAACTTCATCCCGAACCCGAACCCCATAGAAGTCAATGGGGACCCGAACTTTTGGGCACTAAAAAGGCTGTAAAAGACTCCCGGAAAGGGCTAGAGGGCTGCAAAAGGCAGAAAAATGTAGGCAAATCCCCTGCAAACAAATGTAGACAGGGAAATGATGACTTAACATAAAATAAATAAAAATTAACCAATATTAATTGGAGTTAGGTCCCATAGCACAGAATCAGGCTTCAAATCACCCACCAATGGAGAAGGTCAGCTACTATTATTTCGACCTCAGCATCCAGACAAAGGAGAGAGGTCCCACAGCAGAGAATCTGGCATCATATCAACCACCACAGGAGAAGGCCACTTTCAGTGACTTAGGCCTTAGCACCCAGACAGAGGAGACATGTCAGATAGCACAAGCATTACATTTATACCCTCCAGCACAGGAGAAGGCCACTTTTAGTTACTTTGACCCCTGCACCCAGAAAGAGGAGAGAGGCCCCACAGCACATATTCAGGCATCATATCACCCACCACAGGAGTAGGCCACCATTTACTTAATTTGACCCCTGCACCCATGTCAGATGGTACAAGCATCAGTTTTACATCACCCAGCACAAGAGAAGGCCACTTTTAGAGACTTTGACCCCTGCACCCAGACGGAGGAGAGAGGTTTCACAGCAGAGAATCAGGCATTTAGATCACCCACCACAGGATTAGGCCACCATTTAATGGGACCCCGGCAACCATGTCAGATGGCACAAGTATAACATTTATATCACCCAGCACAGGAGAAGGCGACTTTGAGAGACTTTGACCCCTGCACCCAGACAGAGGAGAGAGGTTTTCACAGCAGAGAATCAGGCATTTAGATCACCCACCACAGGAGTAGGCCACCATTTAATGGGACCCCGGCAACCATGTCAGATGGCACAAGTATAACATTTATATCACCCAGCACAGGAGAAGGCGACTTTGAGAGACTTTGACCCCTGCACCCAGACGGAGGAGAGAGGTTTTCACAGCAGAGAATCAGGCATTTAGATCACCCACCACAGGAGTAGGCCATCATTTAAAGGGACCCCGGCAACCATGTCAGATGGTACAAGCATCAGTTTTACATCACCCAGCACAAGAGAAGGCCACTTTTAGAGACTTTGACCCCTGCACCCAGACAGAGGAGAGAGGTTTCACAGCAGAGAATCAGGCATTTAGATCACCCACCACAGGAGTAAGCCATCATTTAATGGGACCCCGGCAACCATGTCAGATGGCACAAGTATAACATTTATATCACCCAGCACAGGAGAAGGCCACTTTTAGAGACTTTGACCCCTGCACCCAGACAGAGGAGAGAGGTTTCACAGCAGAGAATCAGGCATTTAGATCACCCACCACAGAAGTAGGCCACCATTTAATGGGACCCCAGCAACCATGTCAGATGGCACAAGCATCAGTTTTACATCACCCAGCACAAGAGAAGGCCACTTTTAGAGACTTTGACCCCTGCACCCAGACGGAGGAGAGAGGTTTCACAGCAGAGAATCAGGCATTTAGATCACCCACCACAGGAGAAGGCCGCTTTCAGTGACTTTGGCCCCCTGCACCCACACAAAGGAGACATGTCAGACAGCACAAGTATAACATTCATATCACCCAGCACAGAAGGACACTTTCATGTACTTTGGCCCCAGCACCCAGACAGAGGGAAGGTTCATTCAACTCTGGGTTGCACCCCAAGATCCTAGTTAATTTCAAAAATTGATTTTTCAATGAAGAAGTGGCCAGGAGTACAAGACAACATGGTTTAAGGCAGTTATTAAGGACTACTCTCCACAAGGGAGGGTCAGGTCTTGTGGGATCCATGCCTGGTTCATTTTTATAAACGTCAGCTTGTCCACGTTGGCTGCGGACAGGCGGCTGCGTTTGTCAGTAATGACGCCCCCTGCCGTGCTGAATACACGTTCAGATAAAACGCTGGCCGCCGGGCAGGACAGCACCTCCAAGGCATAACATGCTAATTCTGGCCACGTGGACAATTTGGAAACCCAGAAGTTGAATGGGGCCGAACCATCCGTCAGTACGTGGAGTTGTGTGCAGACGTACTGTTCAACCATGTTAGTGAAATGTTGCCTCCTGCTAACACGTTCCGTATCAGGTGGTGGGGCAGTTAGCTGTGGCGTGGAGACAAAACTTTTCCACATTTCTGCCATGCTAACCCTGCCCTCAGAGGAGCTGGCCGTGACACTGCTGCGTGGGCGACCTCTAGCTCCTCCTCTGCCTTGGCCTTTCACCTGTTCCCCTGTGACAGTTAGGAATGCTCTCAGGAGCGCGTCTACCAGTGTGCGCTTGTACTCGCGCATCTTCCTATCACGCACCAGTGCAGGAAGTAAAGTGGGCACATTGTCTTTGTACCGTGGATCCAGCAGGGTGGCCACCCAGTAGTCAGCACACGTTAAAATGTGGGCAACTCTGCTGTCGTTGCGCATGCACTGCAGCATGTAATCGCTCATGTGTGCCAGGCTCCCCAGAGGTAAGGACAAGCTGTCCTCTGTGGGAGGCGTATCGTCATCATCCTCTGTATCCCCCCGGCCACGCACCAGGGATGTGCCTGCGCTGTGCTGGGTGCCACCCCGCTGTGAACCTGCTTCATCCTTATCCTCCTCCACCTCCTCCTCATCCTCCTCGTCCTCCAGTAGTGGTCCCTGGCTGGCCACATTTGTACCTGCCCTCTGCTGTTGCAAAAAACCTCCCTCTGAGCCACTTCTAACAGACTGGCCTGAAAGTGCTAAAAACGAACCGTCATCCTCCTCCTCCTCCTCCTCCTGGCCCTGGCCCACCTCCTCTTCCATCATCGCCCTAAGCGTTTTCTCTAGGAGACATAGAATTGGTATTGTCACGCTGATAACAGTGGCATCGCCACTGCCCATATTGGTGGCGTACTCTAAACTGCGCAACAGGGCACACAGGTCTCGCATGGAGGCCCAGTCATTGGTGGTGAAGTGGTGCTGTTCCGCAGTGCGACTGACCCGTGCGTGCTGCAGCTGAAACTCCACTATGGCCTGCTGCTGCTCGCACAGTCTCTCCAGCATGTGCAAGGTGGAGTTCCACCGGGTGGGCACTTCGCATATTAGGCGGTGAGCGGGAAGGCCGAAGTTCCGCTGTAGCGCTGACAGGCGAGCAGCGGCAGGATGTGAACGCCGGAAGCGCGCACAGACGGCCCGCACTTTATGCAGCAGCTCTGACATGTCTGGGTAGTTGTGAATGAACTTTGCACCACCAAATTCAGCACATGCGCCAGGCAAGGGATGTGCGTCAAACCAGCTAGTCCCAGAGCTGCCACGAGATTTCGCCCATTATCGCACACCACCAGGCCGGGCTTGAGGCCCACCGGCAGCAACCACTGGTCGGTCTGTTGTTCAATACCCCGCCACAACTCCTGCGCTGTGGGGCCTGTCCCCAAACATATGAGTTTCAGAATGGCCTGCTGGACGCTTACTCCGGGCTGTGCTGAAGTTGGTGGTGAAGGTGTGTGGCTGACTGGATGAGCTGGTGGAAGCAGAGGAGGAGGAGGAAGCCGAGTAGGAGGAGGAGGCTACAGGAGGCAAAGAATGATGCCCTGTGATCCTTGGCGGCGGAAGGACGTGCGCCAAGGAACTCTCCGCCTGGGGCCCAGCCGCCACTACATTTACCCAGTGTGCAGTTAGGGAGATATAGCGTCCCTGGCCGTGCTTACTGGTCCACGTATCTGTGGTTAGGTGGACCTTGCCACAAATGGCGTTGCGCAGTGCACACTTGATTTTATCGGACACTTGCATGTGCAGGGAAGGCACGGCTGTCTTGGAGAAGTAGTGGCGGCTGGGAACCACATACTGGGGGACAGCCATGGCCATCAGCTGTTTAAAGCTGTCTGTGTCCACCAGCCGGAATGACAGCATTTCAAAGGCCAGTAGTTTAGAAATGCTGGCATTCAGACCAAGGGCTCGAGGGTGACTAGGTGGGAATTTGCGCTTCCTCTCAAAGGTTTGAGAGATGGAGAGCTGAACGCTGCTGTGTGAAATAGTGGAGACGCTAGGTGATGGTGGCGGTGGTGATGTCGGTGGCACATCCTCTGTTTGCTGCTCGGCAGGTGGCAACATTCCTCTCGAGGCGGAAGCCGAGGCAGCAGCGGTAGAGGGAGCAGGGGGAGCCTGAGCGGGTTCCTTGTTTTTAAGGTGTGTACTCCACTGCAGTTCATGCTTTGCATGTAGATGCCTAATCATGCAGGTGGTGCTCAGGTTAAGAACGTTAATGCCTCGCCTCAGGGTCTGATGGCACATCGTGCAAACCACTCTGGTCTTGTCGTCAGCACATTGTTTGAAGAAGTGCCATGCCAGGGAACTCCTTGAAGATGCCTTTGGGGTGCTGGGTCCCTGTTGGCGCTGGCCAATAGCAGGCGAACTCTCTGGACGGCGGCTGTTCTGCTTTTGCCCCCTGCTCCCTCTTTGGCTTCGCTGTTGTCTCAGTCTCACCACTGCCTCTTCCTCTGAACTATTTAAGTCAGCGGCATGACCTTCAGTCCATGTGGGGTCTAAGACCTCATCGTCCTCTGCATCGTCTTCCACCCAGTCTTCCTCCCTGACCTCCTCCTGTTCAGTCTGCACACTGCAATAAGACGCGGCAGTGGGCACCAGTGTTTCGTCATCATCAGAGACTCGGTCACTCTGCTGTGGTGGTATTCCCATGTTCTCATCATCTGGATACATAAGTGGTTGTGCGTCAGTGCATGGAATGTCTTCCACCGCTGGGGAAGGGCTAGGTGGACGTCCCTGGAAAACCGTGGGAGCAGAGTCTTCAAACAGAATAAGAGACTGCTGCATAACTTGAGGCTCAGCCAGTTTCCCTGATATGCATGGGGGTGATGTGACAGACTGATGGGCTTGGTTTTCAGGTGCCACCTGTGCGCTTCCGCAGAAGACTGGGCGGAAGACAATGTGGTGAACGTGCTGGAAGCACTGTCGGCCACCCAATCGACTAATGCCTGTACCTGCTCAGGCCTTACCATCCTCATAACGGCATTGGGCCCCACCAAATATCGCTGTAAATTCTGCCGGCTACTTGAGGGAGTTGGTTCACTACTTTGTGCGCCTGAGGCCGAACGGCCACGTCCTCTGCCAGCAACAGAGGCTCCACGGACACCACCACGACCGCGTCCTCGTCCCTTAATAGAATGTTTCTCATTGTTGCGATTCAACTCGCACCACAATAAAATATATTATTTTTTAGCCCCAAAATTCCCACACTGGAAGATATAATTCCTTTTCCGGTATTAATTACAAGAAAACTGCTGCAAATTGGACACCAGAATTTTTAAAATGCTAGTTTTGGTACATAGATTCCCACACGGGGAGATAAAATTCCTTTTTACAGGAGTAAAAACGTGCGGCCTACTGTTTCTGGTGTAACTAACACCAGATTGATTAAATTGGCCTTTTTTTCACCAAAATTACAACACTGGACAATGTAATGCCTTTTTCCGGTATTAATTACAAGAAGACTGCTGCTAATTGGACACCAAAATTTTTAAAATGCTAGTTTGTGTACATAAATTCCCACACTGGAAGATATAATTCCTTTTTACGGTATTAATTACAAGAAAACTGCTGCAAATTGGACACCAGAATTTTTAAAATGCTAGTTTGTGTACATAAATTCCCACACTGGAAGATAAAATTCCTTTTTCCGGTATTAATTACAAGAAAACTGCTTCAAATTGTGTACATAAATTCCCACACTGGAAGATATAATTCCTTTTTACGGTATTAATTACAAGAAAACTGCTGCAAATTGGACACCAGAATTTTTAAAATGCTAGTTTGTGTACATAAATTCCCACACTGGAAGATAAAATTCCTTTTTCCGGTATTAATTACAAGAAAACTGCTTCAAATTGGACACCAGAATTTTTAATATGCTAGTTTTGGTACATAGATTCCCACACAGGGAGATATAATTCCTTTTTACAGGAGTAAAAACGTGAGGCCTACTGTTTCTGGTCTAACAAACACCAGATTGATTAAATTGGCCTTTTTTTCACCAAAATTACAACACTGGACAATGTAATGCCTTTTTGCGGTATTAATTCCTTTTTACAGGAGTAAAAACGTGAGGCCTACTGTTTCTGGTGTAACTAACACCAGATTGATTAAATTGGCCTTTTTTTCACCAAAATTACAACACTGGACAATTTAATGCCTTTTTCCGGTATTAATTACAAGAAGACTGCTGCTAATTGGACACCAGAATTTTTAAAATGCTAGTTTGTGTACATTAATTCCCACACTGGAAGATATAATTCCTTTTTCCGGTATTAATTACAAGAAAACTGCTGCAAATTGGACACCAGAATTTTTAAAATGCTAGTTTTGGTACATAGATTCCCACACGGGAGATATAATTCCTTTTACAGGAGTAAAAACGTGCGGCCTACTGTTTCTGGTCTAACTAACACCAGATTGATTAAATTGGCCTTTTTTTCACCAAAATTACAACACTGGACAATGTAATGCCTTTTTCCGGTATTAATTCCTTTTACAGGAGTAAAAACGTGAGGCCTACTGTTTCTGGTCTAACTAACACCAGATTGATTAAATTGGCCTTTTTTTCACCAAAATTACAACACTGGACGATATAATGCCTTTTTGCGGTATTAATTACAAGAGGACTGCTGGTATTTCAGAACACCGGAATTTTTAAAATGCTAGTTTTGCTAGATAAATTTCCCACACTGGGAGAAATATTGCCTAAGCCTTTTTACAGTATTAATTACAACAGGAGTGCTTCTTCTGGTCTAACACCAGAATAAATTTATTATTACGGTGAAAGCTTTTTTAATTTATATTTCTGGCACATAAAAAAAATAATATTTCTGGCTGACAGTATTGGACTTGGCTGTAGTGGCACTGGCTAGCCTAGCTGGAACAGCACATTCATGGGATTTGCTATCCAAGTGGGTTACTTTCAGTTTCACCACTGATATATTAAATATCTTTGCAGTTAGCATGGGTGACACAAGCACAGCCAAACCCCTGATGTAGTATATCTATGAAAAAATCGACTATTACATGAGATTAATGGACGTTGTAGCAGCTTTTGCTGTAGCACCACAAGTCCCAAAATGGCCGCCGCCTATCAGCCCAGTAACATGTGCCAGAAAACGGTCTGCCCAGCCAGAAAAAAATTGACTTTGACTGAGCAGCTGAATCGCTGTTGTTCTGATTCACAGGTGTAGATTTTTCACTTCTTTGGAGCTTTGGTTTAGACTCTGTGGCAGCTTGTGCTGGCGCTCCACAAGTCCCAAAATGGCCACCGCCGGTCAGCCCAGTTACATGTGCCAGTAAAAATCGCTCTGGCCAGTCTCAACAAAATAGTGACTTTCAGTGAACAGCTCAGCTGAGTTGTTCTGATGCACAGGTGTAGAAAGGTAGATCATTCACTTCTTTATCCCTGCCTATCTCGCCCTCACAGAAGCTGCGTCCTCTCCCTACACTAATCAGAGCAGTGTGACGTGTGGCGCTACGTGACTCCAGCTTAAATAGAGGCTGGGTCACATGCTGCACTTGGCCAATCACAGCCATGCCATTAGTAGGCATGGCTGTGATGGGCTCTTAGGGCAAGAAGTAAAACACTAGCTGATTGGCTGCTGTGCAGCCCTTCAGAAAGCGGGAAGTAATCGACGAACACCGGACCCGAACCCGAACTTTTTTGAAAATGTCCGGGTTCGGGTCCGTGTCACGGACACCCCAAAATTCGGTACGGACCCGAACGATTTTCGAACTGTTCGCTCAACACTATTCCTTACAAATCGTCTGCAAAGGGTGAGAGCAGGAAACTGTGAGCTGTCCATTTTAATACTAAGCGGTGGTACCCCACATGGATGTGTTCTTTATCCAGCTCTTTTCACACTTTTCACTGATGATTGTGTAGCAATGTATCCATCTAATACTATAGTGAAGCTTACTGATAATACCATGACAGTGCTCCAGATGGCGACCAAATGGTCGCCAATCCGTCTTAGAATTTACAAATGGCGACAAGACTTTTTTGTCTTGTCGCCATTTGCGGCTAGACCCGCCGTTGCAGCTCTGCAGTGCAATACTGCGGCGGGGCACAGGAGATGATAGTTCTCTGCCTCGCGCCGATCACCCTTTTGGGCTTTAGGTTTAGAAGGCCTGAAGCCTATGAGGTAGTAAATACCCGCGCAGGCGTGTATGGTGACATCATCACGGCCGGCGCATGCGTGCTGACAAAATCACGCCTGCCTGTGTCGGGACACAGTGAAGCAATGTGGCCTTAGACCAGAAAAAGTTGTGGCCTGCATTGTGAACACTGGCGAACGTGGGATACAGGTGAGTATAAGTTGTTGTTTTTTTCACTACCAACTTGGGGGCCTTTACTAACAGGAAGGATAGCACTGCAGGGGGCATTAGGGACATGATACTGAAGGGGCACTTTGGGGCATTACTCAATGGGAGCACTATAATGGACACTACTGGAGGGACACTGTGGGGGACTGTACTACAGGAGGGGCATTGTGGAGGACATTACTACAGAAGGGGCACTGTGGGGGATGTTACTACTGGAGGGACACTGTGAGGGACGTTACTACTGGAGGAGCACTGTGAGGGACGTTACTACTGGAGGGGCGCTGTGAGGGACGTTACTACTGGAGGAGCACTGTGAGGGACATTACTACTGGAGGGGAGCTGTGAGGGACATTACTACTGGAGGGGAGCTGTGAGGAACATTACTACTGGAGGGGGCCTGCGGGGGACGTTACTACTGGAGGGGAGCTGTGGGGGATGTTACTACTGGAGGGGAGCTGTGAGGGATGTTACTACTGGAGGGGCGCTGTGGGGACGTTACTACTGGAGGGGCGCAGTGAAGGACATTACTACTGGAGGGGAGCTGTGAGGGACATTACTACTGGAGGGGGCCTGCGGGGACGTTACTACTGGAGGGGAGCTGTGGGGGATGTTACTACTGGAGGGGAGCTGTGAGGGATGTTACTACTGGAGGGGCGCTGTGGGAGACGTTACTACTGGAGGGCCGCAGTGAGGGACATTACTACTAGAGGGGCGCTGTGAGGGACATTACTACAGTGAGGAATTTTTAATACAGGGGACAGTATAAGGGCCAGTACTGGTGGCACTAGGGACTTTTAACACTGAGGCCCTATAGGGGGCATTACCATGGCATTTTTTAATGAGGGCACTATATGGGGAATTACTGGATGCACTGGGGGGCATTTTAATCCTGTGGCACTATAGCAAGATTTTTATGTACATGGGCATTACTACTGGGGGCACTATAGGAGACATTTAGGGAGCTCTACAGTGGCATTTTTACCTGGGGTAAAATAGGAGATATTAATGCTGGAGGCACTGTAGGGTCATTTCTATTACAGGGACATAATAGGGGACATTATTTTTGGGAACACTATACAAGCATTACTACTGGGAGCACAATATAGGGTTTTATTATTATTACTGGGGGCATTTTAGCCAACATTATTATTACTGGGCGAGGGCACTCTAGGGGGCATTATAATTGCTGGAGGCACCATAGGGAAATAATGTCTACTGGGGTCACTATTTTTTCAGCAGGGGAATTGGGGAGCACAGTGGGCACAGGGCTGGGAGGGACAGCAGGATGACATTGTTGGGAAACCAGGGTGGGCAGGTTGTGTTGAAAATGTGGGGAGGCTTAAAAAAAAAATTAAGAAATTGAACATGTTTTTAACAAACTCTGCAAAGCCTAGATGCGGCTGAAAGAATCTGTCATAGCGGTCTGGGTCAAACAAAGGAGAAGAGGAAATAGAACGTCTACAAGACAGGAGATGTCATTGGATGGAAGAGGTATGTGTTGCTGTAGTCTCCTACATGTTTCCTAGTTCTGGCAGGAAGTCTGCTATATGTAGAGCTGTCTCACTATTGTCTCTTCTCCTCCAAGTCTTTTTTAATTATATGCATTTAAATTTGGCGACTAAAAATTGAATTTGGCGACTTCATTTTTCAGTCCAGTAGCCAATGGCTCCTAGGTATTTTTTTTAGTATGGAAAACTGCATGGTAGTGGGTTTAATATCAGGAAATGATGATAGCTACTATAGAAATGAGGTTCAGAATCTAGTTAGGTGGTGTGCATAGATTAAAGGCTGTATTAGATTAAACAAATCAGCAGACGATTGTGGGGAGGGAAAAGTTCCTTCCTGACAATTGCCTGCTCTCTAGAGGAGGAGACCGGTGCTATTACATGCATCAATCTTCACCACTGTATGATGTGGCAGTATTACTATGAACTGGCCTACAATACAGGCGTAACTTCGTTTTTAATGTAGTAAAAACAAAAGAGGTCATAATGGATTTTAGGTCAGATGGCATTTTCCCATCTTTATATAAATGAAGGAGGTAGAAAGGACTAGTGTTGATTGCGAATATTCTAATCGCAAACTTTTATTGCGAATATTGGCACTTCGAGAATTCACGAAAATCTTGAATATAGCGCTATATATTTGTAATTGCGAATATTCTATTTTTTTTTTTTATCAATTCAGTACTACTGCTTCTTGCTTGTGGGCCAATGAGAAGGCTGCAATATGTTTGTCAGAGCTTAGCAATATCCCTAGCAACCAAAAGGAAAGTTGCCTACCCCTTTACTATTTAGGAAACTCCCCAGCAGCCATTTTCTGCTGTTTTTTGCAGTTCTTAGAGAGACAGAGAGAGCAGTGTCATTGCTGTGCTCTGTGCATTGCAGACTCATCATAAATTGCATTAGATAGTTACCTCATATATAAATAATACAGATAGTTAGTGGGAGATAGTCAGTGTAGGTTAGATAGTGATATAGTGTAGCTGACTGGTTCCAGTGCAGGGTGTTAGGTAGTGTGATAGGAATTACTCTGCTGTGATAGGCATTAGTGTCTCTGTTAGACACAGTGCTGTGATGTCACAACAATCAGTAAAATCTACTCAGACCTGATAAAATGTGAAGTTGCACGTATTGCGCAACAAAAAATGCGCATCATTAGTGCCGATTTGCGCAATCGTGAAAATAATGACTGGCGATAGTGAATTTGTGAATACACAAATTTATTGCGAATAATATGCGAAAAATTCTCGAAATATTGCGAAAATGAATACTGCCTATGCCGCTCATCACTAGAAAGGACAGATGATCTAAAGTTTCTGGGGCATTTTATTTCCAATGATATGAGATCGGATACTTTGTAAGGTATTATACTTGTGCATTATATCTTGCTATTTTATTGATACATTTAAATCCAATAAGGTCCAAACATAATATATATGTAGTAACAGGAGAAGCTCACATCATATAAAGAATGTTTCAGTCAAAGAAAATACCCTTTTCAGCCACAAGAGCCTATAAGATGTAACAGGAAAATGGAAATAAAATTACCAATGCATATTAAGGTAATCAGTAGAGTTGAGCGAACACCTGGAAGTTTGGGTTCGACGGGTTCGGCCGAACTTCACAAAAAATTGAGGTCAATGGGGATCCGAACTTTTGGGCACTAAAATGTAATGGAAAGGGCTAGAGGGCTGCAAAAGGCAGCAAAATGTGCTTAAGAGCAAGGCAAGTGCTCTGCAAACAAATGTGGATAGGGAAATAACT
This sequence comes from Bufotes viridis, assembly GCA_033119425.1. Classification (NCBI taxonomy): domain Eukaryota; kingdom Metazoa; phylum Chordata; class Amphibia; order Anura; family Bufonidae; genus Bufotes; species Bufotes viridis. The sequence continues at coordinate 319,368,249 of CM065592.1, forward strand.
TAAAATAAAATAAAACAATTAAAAATTTTAAATTATTAACCTGCAACTTGGAGGAGGAGATGGATGTGAAGTCGGCGGTTGAGGAGGCGGTGAATGTGGTGTTGTAGGTGGGAGCGGCGATGGAGGAGGAGGAAGTAGCCAGCTAACAATTTTTTTTTTATTTTTTATTGGGGCAGCCCCAAAAATAATGGGACGAATAAAAAAAAGAAATCAAAGAATAAGTGCACTTGAGTATAAGAAGACGTGCTGCGGTGGTATTCCCATCTCCTCATCCTGCAACATAAGTGGTTGGGCTTCAGTGCATTTAACGTCTTCCACTTCTGGGGCAGGGCTATGTGGATGGCCCGCGGGAAACCCTGCCAGCAGAGTCATCAAAAAGCATAAGTCTGCTGCATGACTTGGAGCTCAGGCTGCTTGAGTGCTTTGCAAGGAGGTGAGGTGAAAGACTGATGGGCATGGGCTGCAGATGCCAACTCTGAGCTTTCTGCAGAGGACTGGGTGGGTGATACTGTGAAGGAACTGGCGCCAATGTCAGCCACCCAATCTACTATCGCCTATACTTGTTCTGGCCTCACCATACGTAGAGTGACATTCGGGCCTACCAAATAATGCTGCAGGTTCTGTCGCCTACTCGCACCTGAGGAATGTGTTTCACTTGGACCTGTAGTTGGCACTGAACGGCCACGTCCTCTCCCAGCAACAGGAGCTCCACCAACACCACCACAACCATGCCACGTCCCTTATTTGATGTTCTCCTCATTATTTGCGTTCACCCACCAAACTTACACATGGTTTATCTCCGGTGTCAATTTAACTGCCAATAGTCAACAATTAAGTTCACTAACAATAAGGCAGTGCCCGTGTCATAGACAGAATACATTTCTTTAGGTCACACAACAGTGTAAAGGAGCAATTCAATACAATTACTTCACAATTACTTCACTTACCACTTCAATCACCAAAAATTAGATTTTTCAAACCAACAATGTAAAAGCAGAAGTTAACGGTTTATTTTGACTGTCAGAAATGCAGCGTACACTAAAAATGTGCTATGTGTTTGCAACCAACTATGTAAATGCGGAGTTCAAAAGGTTACTTAAAATGAAATACAGGGTAGGCCTCAGATCTGCTATGTAGCACAAAACCAGTGTTTATTGCAACAAACTACAGAAATGCAGTATGTCACTGCTAAATTTTAAAATAGGTTTTTCAGCGTTCTATGCAAAACTGGTCTGTGGACCAAAAATAACGGTTTATTTCCCCAAAATTCTGGAATGCTGTATATCACTGCTGAAATGTAAAATAGGTGTTTGTAAGTTGTATGCAAAACTGGTCTGTGGACCAACAATAACGGTTTATTTCCCAAAAATACACAAATGCAGTATTTCACTGCTGAAATTTAAAATAGGTATTTGTGCGGTATATGTAATACTGCTCTGTGGCCCAACAATATCGGTTTATTTCCCCAATATACACCAATGCAGTATTTCACTGCTGAAATTAAAAATAGGTATTTGTGCATTGTATGCAAAACTGGTCTGTGGACCAACAATACGGGTTTATTTCCCCAAAATACAGGAATGCAGTATGTCACTGCAGACATTTAAAATAGGTATTTGTTTGTTGTATGCAAAACTGGTCTGTGGACCAACAATAATGGTTTATTACCCCAAAATACAGGAATGCAGTATGTCACTGCTGAAATTTAAAATAGGTATTTGTACGTTGTATGCAAAACTTGTTCGTGGACCAATAATAACGATTTATTTCCCCAAAATACACAAATGCAGTATTTCACTGCTAAATTTTAAAATAGGTTTTTCAGCGTTCTATGCAAAAGTGCTCTATGGAACAACAATACTGATTTATTTCCCCAAAATAAAGGAATGCAGTATTTCACTGCAGAAATTTAAAATAGGTATTTGTGCATTGTATGCAAAACTGGTCTGTGGACCAACAATAACGGTTTATTTCCCCAAAATACAGAAATGCAGTATGTCACTGCATAAATTTAAAATAGGTATTTGTGCGATGTATGCAAAACTGCTCTGTGACCTCACAATAACGGTTTATTTCCCCAAAATACACAAATGCAGTATTATACTGCTGAAATTAAAAATAGGTATAATTGAGGTATATGTAAAACTGCTCTGTGGACCAACAATACTGGTTTATTTCCCCAAAATACAGGAATGCAGTATGTCACTGCAGAAATGTAAAATAGGTATTTGTGCGGTATATGCAAAACTGCTCTGTGAACTAACAATAACGGTTTATTTCCCCAAAATACACAAATGCAGTATTTCACTGCTGAAATTTAAAATAGGTTTTTGTGCGTTGTATACAAAACTGGTCTGTGGACCAACAATAACAGTTTATTTCCCCAAAATACAGAAATTTCAAATAGGTATTTGTGCGGTGTATGCAAAACTGCTCTCTGAACTAACAATAACGGTTTATTTCCCCAAAATACACCAATGCAGTATTTCACTGCTGAAATTTAAAACAGGTATTTGTGCGTTGTATGCAAAACTGGTCTGTGGACCAACAATAACTGTTTATTTCCCAAAAATACACAATTGCAGTATTTTACTGCTGAAATTTAAAACGTAGGTATTTGCGCAGTATATGCACAAGTGCTCTGTGAACCAACAATACGGGTTTCTTTCCCCAGAATACACTAATGCCGTATTTCACTGCTGAAATTCAAAATAGGTATTTGTGCGATGTATGCACCAGTGCTCTGTGGACCAACAATAACGGTTTATTTCCCCAAAATACACAAATGCAGTATTTCACTGCTGAAATTTAAATGTAGGTATTTGTGCGGTGTACAGTATACACAAGTGCTCTGTGAACCAACAATACAGGTTTCTTTCTCCAAAATACACAAGTACAGTATTTCACTGCTGAAATTTAAACATAGGTATTTGTGCGGTGTATGCACAAGTGCTCTATGAACCAATAATACGGGTTTCTTTCCCCAAAATACACTAATGCAGTATTTCACTGCAGAAATTTAAAATAGGTATTTGTGCATTGTATGCAAAACTGGTCTGTGGACCAACAATAACGGTTTATTTCCCCAAAATACAGAAATGCAGTATGTCACTGCATAAATTTAAAATAGGTATTTGTGCGATGTATGCAAAACTGCTCTGTGACCTCACAATAACGGTTTATTTCCCCAAAATACACAAATGCAGTATTATACTGCTGAAATTAAAAATAGGTATAATTGAGGTATATGTAAAACTGCTCTGTGGACCAACAATACTGGTTTATTTCCCCAAAATACAGGAATGCAGTATGTCACTGCAGAAATGTAAAATAGGTATTTGTGCGGTATATGCAAAACTGCTCTGTGAACTAACAATAACGGTTTATTTCCCAAAATACACAAATGCAGTATTTCACTGCTGAAATTTAAAATAGGTTTTTGTGCGTTGTATACAAAACTGGTCTGTGGACCAACAATAACGGTTTATTTCCCCAAAATACAGAAATTTCAAATAGGTATTTGTGCGGTGTATGCAAAACTGCTCTCTGAACTAACAATAACGGTTTATTTCCCCAAAATACACCAATGCAGTATTTCACTGCTGAAATTTAAAACAGGTATTTGTGCGTTGTATGCAAAACTGGTCTGTGGACCAACAATAACTGTTTATTTCCCAAAAATACACAATTGCAGTATTTTACTGCTGAAATTTAAAACGTAGGTATTTGCGCGGTATATGCACAAGTGCTCTGTGAACCAACAATACGGGTTTCTTTCCCCATAATACACTAATGCCGTATTTCACTGCTGAAATTCAAAATAGGTATTTGTGCGATGTATGCACCAGTGCTCTGTGGACCAACAATAACGGTTTATTTCCCCAAAATACACAAATGCAGTATTTCACTGCTGAAATTTAAATGTAGGTATTTGTGCGGTGTACAGTATACACAAGTGCTCTGTGAACCAACAATACAGGTTTCTTTCTCCAAAATACACAAGTACAGTATTTCACTGCTGAAATTTAAACATAGGTATTTGTGCGGTGTATGCACAAGTGCTCTATGAACCAATAATACGGGTTTCTTTCCCCAAAATACACTAATGCAGTATTTCACTGCAGAAATTTAAAATAGGTATTTGTGCATTGTATGCAAAACTGGTCTGTGGACCAACAATAACGGTTTATTTCCCCAAAATACAGAAATGCAGTATGTCACTGCATAAATTTAAAATAGGTATTTGCGCAATGTATGCAAAACTGCTCTGTGACCTCACAATAACGGTTTATTTCCCCAAAATACACAAATGCAGTATTATACTGCTGAAATTAAAAATAGGTATAATTGAGGTATATGTAAAACTGCTCTGTGGACCAACAATACTGGTTTATTTCCCCAAAATACAGGAATGCAGTATGTCACTGCAGAAATGTAAAATAGGTATTTGTGCGGTATATGCAAAACTGCTCTGTGGACCAACAATAACGGTTTATTTCCCCAAAATACACAAATGCAGTATTTCACTGCTGAAATTTAAAATAGGTTTTTGTGCGTTGTATACAAAACTGGTCTGTGGACCAACAATAACGGTTTATTTCCCCAAAATACAGAAATTTCAAATAGGTATTTGTGCGGTGTATGCAAAACTGCTCTCTGAACTAACAATAACGGTTTATTTCCCCAAAATACACCAATGCAGTATTTCACTGCTGAAATTTAAAACAGGTATTTGTGCGTTGTATGTAAAACTGGTCTGTGGACCAACAATAACTGTTTACTTCCCAAAAATACACAATTGCAGTATTTTACTGCTGAAATTTAAAACGTAGGTATTTGCGCGGTATATGCACAAGTGCTCTGTAAACCAACAATACGGGTTACTTTCCCCAGAATACACTAATGCCGTATTTCACTGCTGAAATTCAAAATAGGTATTTGTGCGATGTATGCACCAGTGCTCTGTGGACCAACAATAACGGTTTATTTCCCCAAAATACACAAATGCAGTATTTCACTGCTGAAATTTAAATGTAGGTATTTGTGCGGTGTACAATATACACAAGTGCTCTGTGAACCAACAATACAGATTTCTTTCTCCAAAATACACAAGTACAGTATTTCACTGCTGAAATTTAAACATAGGTATTTGTGCAGTGTATGCACAAGTGCTCTATGAACCAATAATACGGGTTTCTTTCCCCAAAATACACTAATGCAGTATTTCACTGCTGAAATTTAAACGTAGGTATTTGTGCGGTTTATACACAAGATCTCTGTCGACTAACAATACGCTTTTCTTTTCCCAATATACACAAATGCAGTATTTCACTGCTGAAATTTAAAATAGGTATTTGTGCGGTGTATACAAAACTGCTCTGTGAACCAACAATATGTGTTTCTTTCCCCAAAATACACTAATGCAGTATTCCACAGCTGAAATTTAAAATACGTTTTTGTGCGTTGTATGCACAAGTGCTCTATAGCACCACAATACAGGTTTTTCCCCAACTACAGAAATGCACTATGTCACCCCTAAATTATAAAATAGGTAATGTACGGGACTTGACCTGCCAGAAAAAAAAGGATTTTTTCCTTCATTAAAGGGCTTCTGTCACCCCCGATTTAGCAATTTTGAGTAGTGGACATTAGCTATTTGCTAATGTCCGCTGAGTTCATACATATTACTATTACCTCTGTCTGTGCTCTAAATTCTGTAAAAATCGCACTTTTATGTTATGCTAATTTCTTCACTACCAGCAAGTTGGGCGGTTACTTGCTGGTAGCCGCCGCATCCTCGGACTAGAAACACGCCCCCTCCTCCACTTGATAGACAAGGCCAGCGAGCGCTCTTCTCCTCCCGCTGGCCCTGTCTTCCCATGAAATCCCGCGCCTGCGCCGTAACGGTCTTCATTCGGCACAGGCGTTCTGAGTGAAGGAGCTGGCAAGTGCCCGTCCTTCACTCAGAACGCCTGCGCCGAATGAAGACCGCTACGGCGCAGGCGCGGGATTTCATGGGAAGACAGGGCCAGCGGGAGGAGAAGAGCGCTCGCTGGCCTTGTCTATCAAGCGGAGTAGGGGGCGTGTTTCTAGTCCGAGGATGCGGCGGCTACCAGCAAGTAACCGCCCAACTTGCTGGTAGTGAAGAAATTAGCATAACATAAAAGTGCGATTTTTACAGAATTTAGAGCACAGACAGAGGTAATAGTAATATGTATGAACTCAGCGGACATTAGCAAATAGCTAATGTCCACTACTCAAAATTGCTAAATCGGGGGTGACAGAAGCCCTTTAAGCTACCAAAAAAGGATTAGACTGATGTACCTGGCAGTCTGGCACACATGCAGTTCCAAGAACACTGCAGTTGCTAAAATGGCCACCGACCCCCACCTCAGTAACAGATGTTTAAAAAAATATATATTTTGCAGTATCACTGGGCTCAGGGAGGGATACAATAATGTAGGATAGCAGTAGCACCCTCCCTCAATATTCGCTGTAGCTTGAAGATTTCACACCACCAAGTTCAACATATTTCTTTCCTAGTCTCTCCCTGAGAGCACCGGCAGGAACCTGTCCCTACAGTAAGATCAGCAGAGTGACGTGCGGCACTACGTGACTCCAGCTTATATGGAGGCTGGGTCACATGCTGCACTCAGCCAATCACAGCCATGCCATTAGTGGGCATGGCTGGGATGGCTTCTTAGGGCAAAGTAGTGAAATGCTTGCTGATTGGCTACCGTGCAGCCTTTCAAAAAGCATAAAGAAATCGCCGAACAATGACCCTGAACCCGAACCTTTACGGAAATGTTCAGGTTCGGGTCCAGGTGCGAAAAACCGTAAAGTTCGGTACGAACCCGAACTTTACAGTTCGGGTTCGTTCAACCCTAGTAATCAGTCAATGTATAGATATTGTGGGGAGTCGCTCTGGTAGATAGCAGTGCGGGTGCAGTATAGAGGCAAAACGGAGTCCAGAAAGTGTAGCAAACAGTGTTTAATTCACACTTGTAGCAAATACACAGCAAACAGTCACTTGGTGTTAATTCACACCCATCAGAAAATGTGCAGCAAAACGAAATAGTCAAAAACAGGTTCCAGTCACCTGGGAGGCTTTAGGTGCAGGTGTGCACCTGGCTCTCAGTCCAGCCGCAAGGCGATCGACCTCCGGCTTCCAGGCCGTCTGCACTCCTCCTTGCTTGGGGTCTTGCTTCCAGCCCAGAGAACTCCACACAGCACAGCATGGATCAGCACTCCCAAACTCAAGTGATTCCACAGTCTAACAGCAGCTCCAGGACAATCACAATCAGCTGCTGAGGAGGCTGCCTTTTAAAGGCCCGGATAAAGTCCGGCCTGGACCGTGGGGAATAGGCACCCACCCAACTCTTTGCCTACTCCCAGTAAGAGCCGGCCCGGATTGGCTTTGCAGCCAAACTAAAAAACAAGGTGTCAAACAGCACTAGCTGCTGCTGACACACGAAAACCCGGCTCTTACCTCACCGAGGCCAGGAACCTCGGTGACACGTACCTGCCATCGACCACGGTACCTTGCACCCTCTTACAATATATCCATGATTCTTCAAAAGATACATGATACATATACATTCATGTTCCTAACAATAGGTCACTGCGACATAGTAATAAGCATAAAATGATGTCCAAGTAGAAGAAAAATATAATCATACCATATTATGTTAAGATAATGGTGAAAGACGGTAAGAGAATGGAGACATACTCCCACATATTGAAATAAATAATGTGTCAAAGACTCATATCCAATATTTATAGACAAAAGCTGTACTCTACTCAGTATATGCAAAAGCAGAAGATGATCATACCATACAGGCATCTTAGCACACTAAACATTTATGGAAGTCAAAAAACAATTATGATCAAGATCAGTTTTCTGTATATACTGTTTGGTTACCTGTGCACCGGCAACTGTAGGCTTGTGAGTCTGGACCATACAAGAGTATTGCTCTGTAGGTGTGCTAAATAGGTGGCGCACGTACAGAGAAAGTGACGTCACGGACATGTGCGGCAGAGGCTCTACTAGATGAAAAGAAATATGGAGTACTGCCTTGTCCCTGCACATAACAGCTGCTTAAGATGTCCACCTACAGCGACAATTGCAAGGAGCTGCACATGTTTTTAGTTGCTTGAAAGTAGAAGGCAGGGAGGGCTTTTTGGGAGAAATAATGTCGGCTAGCGAGGCTGAGTACATGCCATTAGCTCTCTAAAGGCAGCAGACTCTACTAAATGGTTTAACAGTAGCTACACCACCAGCAGGTTAGCCAGGTGGGAATTAAGCTTGTGCACCAGCAGATTGCTGGGCGTGTAAAGTTGTTTGCTGGCCACACTTTTTGTTATTGATGGCTGATGATGGAGGTGAGGAGGAGAAGTCTGAGTGGGAGAGGCAGAAAGTAAGGATGGCAATGTAAAAGACAGTGTACTGTCCGTCAATGCAGCCTGGCTGCCGCAAGGGAGACCGAGAAGACTAACTCTTATTGCAGTAGCTGGCTGCCATCTGTTTTGCTTATGGTAAGGACAGCACTGAAAATCTTTTCTGGAGCTGCAAGGGGGAGAAGCAGGAGGAATGTTGTGGTGCCTCGCTCCAAAGCATGGTGTTAGACTCAGAGGTCACCTCCACAACATCTGAGTGACTGAGAGAAGGAATGAGCCATCGAATCTACAATCTCATAATCTTTCTCCTCAATGATAATGTTAAGGAGAACTGCTGCCTATTACTACTTTTGACTGGATTGCTGGTGCTGCTGCTACAACTCACATTCTGGCTCTGGGAGGACAAGGTATGGCCACGGGTCTTTCATCTGGAACCATATTCCGTATTGCTTACATTGTTGAGCCTAATGTACACAGTCATACAAAGTATGGAACAGTTTGCAAGTCTGATTTCTGGAATTTAAAGAAAGAGAGGCCAAATAAAATGTCTTTCCCTTTTCACAAACACACTGAAGACACTGCTGCTGACAATTGACTTTGGAAATAAAGCAGAATCAACGCCACCAACAGATTTGGGCCTAATATCTCCTGTGCCTTCAATTAGATCAGATTCTGGAAAAAGATTTCTCTAGTGCAAAACACAAGTTGTCAACCTACTTTGAGAATATTCCTCCCTACACACACACCAACACCTACATTTTTTGGAGATGCCCTGAAACTGATTTTGGACTAGTACTTTACATGTATTGTAAAACATGCATGTGTTGCTATTCCCTCCACCCCCCAAAAAAAAAAAAATAAACCCCTTGAACTTGAGATGGAGGTTATGACTAAGACTTGATGTCGAAAGGAAATGCTGTCAACCTGTTATGGCTCGTGTTCCTGTATGTTTAATATATACAGAATAAAACTAGTTTTTAACAGCGGACGACAGTAATGGAGGATTTTCTCTTCTTGAACTTGAGATGTCCTATTAAATAGTTCAGCCTATTACTTATGATGTTTCACTAAGATTAAAAACAAGTATTTCACTAGTATTTGGACTAGAATTTTGGTTTAGTATATCATATGTTTTCACTCTGAAATTTTAAAAGCTACACTCTGCATTGTAAAACACACATTGCTATGTTTCACAAAACAAACTAAAATGTAACTGTATGAAGATGCCTTGACAGAGTTTTTGGACCACTGTTTCACAAATATTTCACTTAGAGATTTAAAACGCTATCCTCTAGATTGCAAGATTGTAAAATATACATTGTACAATTGTTTAGAAATGTCTTAAGATACCCTGACAAAGATTTTGGTATGGTATTTGACGTGTTTTACTGAGAGTTAAACCACTACCCTCTGGATTGTAAAACATGTGTTGCAAATGTATCTTGCTATTTTTTCCAAACAAAAAAATAATTTTAACTGTCCGAAGATGCTTTGTTCAATATTCAACAACCAAATAATGGAGGAGATAGACATAGGTAATTGTTACAGAAGGAAGCAGGGGTAATTATACAGACTAGGCCTCTAGGACCGCTCGGCTTCAAAGATAGAAACCATATGAGAGCATTCCTAGAGTAGTATTTAAAGAATGTGTCTAGAGTCGAGCGAACAACTGGAAGTTCGGGTTCAACGGGCTCGGCCAAACGTCACAAACAAGTTCAGGCTCGGGATCCGAACTTAACCCGAACTTGACCCCGAACCCGAACCCCATTGAAGTCATTGGGGATTCAAACTTTTGGGCACTGAAATGGCTGTAAAATAGCCCTGGAAAGGGCTAGAGGGCTGCAAAAGGCAGCAAAATAAAGGTAAATGCCTTGCAAACAAATGTGGATAGGGAAATGACTTAAAATAAAATAAATTAAAATTAAGCATTATTATTTGGCAACTCGGAGGAGGAGGTGGATGTGGAATAGGAGGTTGAGGAGGCATCAGGTGGGAATGCCATCCGCAGCACGTCTACCAGCGTGCGTTTGTAGTCACGCATCTTTTGATCAGTAACAGACGTTTTTACAAAATTTGGTTTCCTGCCAGCAATGCACAGTAGGGGTTTATCACTAGCAAAACTGGATAAATGTCACCCACCAATATAACGGGTGATTTTCAGAAATGTAGGCCCTGGCACCTAGACAGAGGAGAGGTTTATTCACAGCAATAAGAGGTTAATGTCACCCACCAATGGAACAGGCGATTTTTAGTAAGTTAGGCCCCTGGCACCCAGACAGAAGAGAGGTTCATTCATGGCAAAAAGAGGTAAATGTGACCCACCAATGGAACAGGCGATTTTGAGAAATGTATGCCCCTTGCAGCCAGGCAGAGAAGAGGTTTATTTACGGCAGTAGGAGGTTAATGTCACCCACTAATGGAACAGGCGATTTTCAGAAATGTAGGCCCCTGGCACCCAGACAGAGGAGAGGTTTATTCACCGCAATAAGAGGTTAATGTCACCCACCAACGGAACAGGTGATTTTTAGTAAGTTAGGAAAAAACACAGTAATGCACTATTTCAATGCTTAAATTTAAAATAGGCATTTGTACGCTGTATGAACAACTGCTTTGTGGACTAGGAATACCACTTTTTTCCCCCAAAATTACAGTGATGCACTATTTCACTGCAGAAATGTAAAATAGGCAGTTTAAACTGCTTTGTGGACCAGGAATACAGCTTTTTTTCCCTAAAACACAGTAATGCACTATTTCAGTGCTGAAATTTAAAATAGGTATTTGTACGCTGTATGCACAACTGCTTTGTGGACCAAGAATACCCCTTTTTTTCCCCAAAATTCACTGATGCACTATTTCACTGCAGAAATGTAAAATAGGTAGTTTAAACTGCTTTGTGGACCAGGAATACCGCTTTTTTTTCCAAAAAATACACTAATGCACTATTAGGCCTCATGCACACGACCGTTTTTTTATGCTGTCCGCAAAAAGGGGTTCCGTTGTTCAGTGATCCGTGTCCGTTTTTGCCTTCCGTTGTGTTTCCGTGTGTCTTCCGTTTTTTTAGCGGACATGACCCAAAAGATTTTACCAAAAGACAGGCTGACAATTTTTCCCAAGTGCCTGCCAAGGGATCCGCAAAAAAAACGGACACGGAACGCGGATGACACACGGATGGCCATCCGCATTTTTCACGGACCCATTGACTTGAATGGGTCCGTGAACCGTTTTTCACGAACAAGAATAGGACAGGTTATATTTTTTTGACAGACTGGAATCACGGACCACGGACGCGGAGGACAAACGGTGCATTTGCCGAGGTTTTCACGGACCCATTGAAAACCAATGGGTCCGCAGAAAATCACTAAAAACGGAGCAACGGACACGGAATCAAACAACGGTCGTGTGCATGAGGCCTTACACTGATGAAATTGAAAATACATTTTAGTGCGTATGCACAAGTTCTCTATAGCACCACAATACAGATTTTTGCCCCAGACTACAGAAATGGACTATGTCACCCCTAAATTATACAAAAGGTAATGTAGGGGACTTGACCTGCCAGAAAAAGGAGTTTTTCCTTCACTGAGCCACCAAAAAGGATTAGACTGATGTCCCTGGCAGGCTGGCACACATGCAGGTCACATGCAGTTCCAAGGACACTGCAGTGGCTAAAATGGCCGCCGACACCCACCTCAGTAACAGATGGATTAAAAAAAAAAACACTTTGCAGTATCACTGGGCTCAGGGCTGGGTACAAAAATGTAGGATTGCAGTAGCACCCTCCCTGAATAATTGCTGTAGCTTGAAGATTTCACACCACCAGGTTCAACAGATTACTGTAATGTAGGCCCCTTGCACCCAGACAGAGGAGAGGTTTATTCACGGCCATAAGAGGTTATTGTAACCCATCAATGGAACAGGCCATTTTCAGTAAGTTAGGCCCCTGGCACCTAGACAGAGGAGAGGTTCATTAATGGCAAAAAGAGGATAATGTCACCCACCAATGGAACAGGCGATTTTCAGTAAGTTAGGCCCCTGGCATCCAGACAGGGGAGAGGTTCATTCACGGCAAAAGAGGTTAATGTCACCCACCAATGGAACAGGCGATTTTTAGTAAGTTAGGCCCCTGGCACCCAGACAGAGGAGAGGTTCATTTACAGCAAAAAGAGGTTAATGTCACCCACCAACGGAACAGGCGATTTTTAATAAGTTAGGCTAAAACACAGTAATGCACTATTTCAATGCTTAAATTTAAAATAGGCATTTGTACGCAGTATGCACAACTGCTTTGTGGACCAGGAATACTGCTTTTTTTCCCAAAAATATACTGATGCACTATTTCACTGCAGAAATGTAAAATAGATATTTGGGTGGTGTATTTTAAACAGCTTTGTTGACCAGGAATACCGCTTTTCTCCCTAAAACACAGTAATGCACTATTTTAGTGCAGAAATTTAAAATAGGTATTTGTACGTTGTATGCACAACTACTTTGTGGACCAGGAATACCCCTTTTTTCTCCCAAAATTCACTGATGCACTATTTCACTGCATAAAATGTAAAATATGTATTTGGGCGGTGTATTTAAAACTGCTTTGTGGACCAGGAATACCGCTTTTTTTTCCAAAAAATACACTAATGCACTATTTCACTGCTGAAATTGAAAGTACGTTTTGGTGCGTATGCACAAGTGCTCTATAGCACCACAATACAGATTTTTGCCCCAGACTACAGAAATGGACTATGTCACCCCTAAATTATACAGAAGGTAATGTAGGGGACTTGAACTGCCAGAAAAAAGGTGTTTCTCCTTCACTGAGCCACCAAAAAGGATTAGACTGATGTCCTTGGCAGGCTGGCACACATGCAGGTCACATGCAGTTCCAAGGACACTGCAGTGGCTAAAATGGCCGCCGACACCCACCTCAGTAACAGATGGATTAAAAAAAAATAAAAAACACTTTGCAGTATCACTAGGCTCAGGGCTGGGTACAAAAATGTAGGATTGTAGTAGCACCCTCCCTCAATAATTGCTGTAGCTTGAATATTTCACACCACCAGGTTCAACAGATTACTGTAGGCCATTGGAGTACAGGCCCCAAACATTAGGCATTCACCGGACAGAAAAGAACAAGTGATTATGTAGCTGGAGGTATATTAGGCGGTCAGTGGATAACTATTTTACTGTAGGCCAGTGGAGTAAAGGCCCCAAACATTAGGCATTCACCGGACAGAGAAGAATAAGTGATAATGTGGCTACAGGTATATTAGGCGGTCAGTGGATAACAATTTTACTGTAGGCTACTGGAGTATAGACCCCAAACATTAAGCATTCACCTGACAGAAAAGGCCTTTTATGCCACTGTATATACATAAGACAAGGACCATTCTTTGTTTTGGGTGGTGGCGGATATGTGTGGGCTGGCATGAGGAAATTCAATTAAACGTGACCATCACATCTTTAAACAGCCTTCTTCTTGCAGGCGCAGTAGGATTGGTAACCGCACCTGTTTCGCTGTGAGTAGAAATTCCTCTGCAAGCGCCCGCAACAGAAGAATGCAGCATCCCTTTCAGCAAAGCCTGGAAATGCTGCATTCTACCAGCCTCTGTGATGCTGGTAACATGTCCGCCATTTTGTGTTTGTACCGGGGGTCTAAGTACGTTGCCACCCAGTACTGATCCTTGCCTTTTACGCTTTTTATACGGGGGTCCCTCTTCAAACACTGGAGCATGAAGGCCCCATTTGCACTAAATTGGAAGTGCCCTGGCTCCTGCTCATCGCCCAGGAGAATGTTGTCATTGGTCTCCTCCCCCCAGGCAACGAACAACACCATGGATCCCTGAAAAGTTTAAAGCTTACTCTTCTTGCTCCTCCTCCTCCCCCCAGCCACCATCCTCCTTTGACTCCTCTTCAGACTCCTGCTGACTTGTCTCAGATGGAGTAGCCCCCCCTGGGAATTCATTCAGCATTGCGACTTCCTCATTTTCCAGCTCCAGCTCCTCGACGGCTTGATCAATGACATGACACTATGAAAGAAGGCGGACACATTATTTCACAATTGGTATACCTGAGGGACACTTGAAAAGGAATACACGGGCCTCTAGCTGAGAGGAAAGCCCACCCCGACATACGTTTCGCTCCGTTTTCTCAAGGGCGGACCGTCGTACGTCGGGGTGGGCTCTCCTCTCAGCTAGAAGCCTGTGTCTTCCTTTGAAATTTTTATTGTGTGTCCCTTTATGGCTATTTGGTGATGTATTGTATAGTCATGCATTGCATTGTGATTGAATTGCGTTGGCATTACCATGTGTCGCGCATGAGCAGCCACTGGCGCGGTGAAAAGAAACCAAGCTCCCTAGAACCTTACCTGCTGCAGAGTTCGTACAGGTAGTTGTTAACGACACGTTGCTGCTGGAGCAGCCTATCAAGCATATACAAGGTGGAGTTCCAGCGCAGAGCTGAAAGCAGTGCAGGACCGGTGTGACTCTTGGCTTCCAGGCACAACAGCCGCAGCACAGGATGGCAGCATCTCACCTGGCACGTTGAATAGGTGCTGGGGAGGTGGGGGGCGCAGCGGAAGAGGCGGTAGCAGTGGAACAGGAGGAGTTAGCCGAGGAGGAGACTGAGGATGGAGTAGGAGGAGGAGAAAAAGCAGCAGGCCTGCATGCAATCTGTGGCAGTAACACCAAATCCACATGGGAGACACGGGTTACATGCTTGAGGGCCGTCAGAAGATTCACTCAGTGGGCAGTAAAAGTTATGTGCCTTCCCTGCCAACGTGTCTGTTGTCAGATGCATCTTGGCACCAACACTGCATACCAGAGATATATTCACTTGCCGCTGAACGTGGCCATATAGCTCTGGGATGCCCATCTGGGAGAAATATTTCCTTCCGGGGACCTTTCATTGCGGTGTGCCAATGCCCACAAATTTTCTAAAGGCTTCCGAGTCCACCAGTTTATATCGCAGTAGTTGGCGGGCTAGCAGTTCCGACAAGCCAGCGGTCAGCCGTTGGGCAAGAGGGTTATCCAGCATCAACTTTTTACGCTCGAACATTTGGGCCATGGAAGCCTGCCTTCTGCCAGATGAACGGACAACGACACGGTGGAAGGTGGAGTGGAGGACAAATAGAAGGAGAGAGGAGAAGAGGCAGGACGTGGAGTGTTCGGAGTGTGGCTTTGTGGGTTCTGACAGGGTTTCTCCCATTGGGCTCGTGATGGGAGGCCAGATGCCTTCTTAAGGCAGTCGTCCCTAGGTGAGTGTTGGGATACCGCGACTTATGCTTTGACAGCACAGGCTGCAGATGGCAACACTATTTTCAGCAGCTGACACGTTAAAAAAAAGCCCACACTGCGGAGCCATTTGCCGGTATCCTGGGAGCGCCAGATGTGACCGTGCATGGTGGATGGCTTACTACAGATACATTTGCAGTCTGCTTTTTGCCTCCTGTGCACTGCGAGTACTGCCTGCTTCTCCTCCTTCTCCTCCCTCTCTGCTACTCCGTCTCTCCCTCTGAACTCCCCTCCTCTTTCTCTATTGTGGGAACCCATGACACTTCATCATCTTCACCTTCACCACCACTGACATTAGAGATCTCGGAGTAAGCAGCAACAGCGGGGACTCCTTGGGCTGATCTCGGTACTGTCGTAAGATCGCTGGGTGGCAGCCGTTGCTACCTCCTCTTCCTAATCCGATGCCAAGAATGGCTGTGCATCGGTAAGGTCTGGGAATAGATGGGAAAATAAGTCCCCTGACTCGAGTGGAGGGGCTATGGTGGTGGTGTATTTGGGGGTGCACACAGCAGAGAGTGAGGAGGGTGCAGATACAGAGGATGAGAAGGGTGCAGAAGCGGAAGGATGAGTGAGCCACTCAACCAACTCTGGTGCGACCTTTGACGTAATTGCACGCACCTTCTCCAACTTCCCACTTAGGCTCCAGCCTGGTGCACCTGCCCGACCCCTACCACCCCTGCCGAATGGCCTGCCTCTTCCTCTGCCTGTCATTTTCAAAATGACCCTGTGCCTAAGTCCCTAGAGAAGAGCAGTATTTGTGGAAGCAGGTATATCACAGGCCTCAATCAATATTTGGTGGAAATAGGTATATTGAACCCCTTAATCAGTATTTTGTGGAAGCAGGTATATCGCAGCCCTCAATCAGTATTTTGTGGAAGCAGGTTTATCAAACTCCTTAATCAGTATTTTGTGGAAGCAGATATATCGCAGGCCTCAATCAATATTTGGTGGAAACAGGTATATCGAGCTCCTTAATCAGTATTTTGTGGAAACAGGTATATCACATCCCTCAATCAGTTATTTTAGGGTCAACAGGTATATCGCATTCGTTGCAAATAGTTGCTCCAATAGCGCTTGTCCCTCTATTTACCTGCAGTATTGCAGCAGAACTGCACACAACTGCTGCACAATACAAATGCACTATATACTTTCTATTTTAGAAAGTATATTATAGTTATATCACATCTCTCAATCAGTTTTTTTGGGGGGCAACAGGTATATCACACCCGATGCAATTAGTTGTTCCAATAGCGTTTGTCCCTCTATATTGCTGCAGTATCGCAGCAGAACTGCACACAATTGCAGCACAATACAAATGCACTATAATATACTTTCTATGTTAGAAAGTATATTATAAGTATATCACACCTATGGATAGCACACCTATACCAGTCCTTAAATGGACTGTTGTCACCCTATTAGCTAGCGTTTGGTGTCCCTAACAGCCTGTCCCTGCTCAACAAAGCAACCTCTCCCTACACTGGCAAAACACAGAATGTAAAATGGCTGCCAGATAGGGTTCTTTTACAGGGTGGGGGGTGTCCATGTGCTGAAACGTCTCAATTGGCTGTCCTGTCCCACCTGATGAATGTGTCATGGGTCAAAATTTGGCATAATGCAAAGGAATATGGCGCTGGCAGACATTGCCATATGTTCGCATGTTTGCTGAATCGCGAACGTGCAGAGTTCACCGCGAAACGACCGCAGGGCCATCTCTACACAAAAATAGTACCAATAAAATCTACAGTTCGTTATGCCAAAGCCAAGCCCTCATACAGCTTTGCAGACCGAAATATAAAAAAAGTTGTGGCTGTCGGAATATGGCAATGCAAAAAAATATTAGATTTTTTTCAAAGGTTTTTAATTTTTAAAAAGTAATTAAACAAATAAAACTATACAAATTTGATATCACTGCAATCGAATTGAGCCAGAGAATAAGGACGTCATGTCATTTTTAGCACATGCGAGTGAGTGCCGTAATATGCCGTAATATCAAAACCCTAAAAAAATTTTCTCTCGAACTTTACCCCATAAACATTTTTTTCCTGTTTTCAAAAACACGAAATAGTAAATTAAATGGTGGTGTTAAAAAAACACCTCATATGGATATGTGAACGGAAAAATAAAAAAGTTATAGTTATTGAAATGTGGTTAGGAAAAATAAAAAATGTAAAAATAAAAATAGGCTCGGTCTTTAAAGGGTTAACATTTTTTCTTGCCATTAAACCATCAAGTTTAGCTCGGCTACATCTTTCTGTCTATCTATCCATACAAGTGCATCTCAACAAATTAGAGAAAAAAAATTAATTTCAGTAATTCAATTCAAAAAGTGAAAGATATATTATATCATAAATAAAATTTGTTTAGTCTTGAGAGATTAACCCTTACAAATATATAAATGGGCCGTACAAAAAAAAGGTGAAAAGCTGTCCTATGTAAAATCCCTGCAAAAGGCAAGGGGCACTGCCTCCGTCTGGAGATGAAAAAGTTCAGTCTCCAGAGGCATGAAGGCTTCTTTACTGTAAGAACTGTGAATCTGTGGAATAGATTGCCTGAGAATATGGTTACAACAGACAGTGGATACTTTTAAAAAGAGCTTTTTAAAGGTTCTTAAAAGTAAATGACATAAATGCTTATGAAAATGTGCAGAAAATTGGGTCTCACTCCCCTTTTTCTAAAATTCAAATCCTCACCTATCCCTTGGTTGAACTTGATGGACCTGTCTTTTTTTCTATGGTATTAACTACAGTGGATATTAAAAGTCTACACACCCCTGTTAAAATGTCAGGTTTCTGTGCTGTATAAAAATGAGACAAAGAAATCATTTCAGAACTTTATCCACCTTTAATGGGACCTATAAACTGTACTACTCAATTGAAAAACAAACTGAAATCTTTTAGGTGGATGGAAGAAAACAAAAAAAACTAAAATGATGTGGTTGCATAAGTGCTCACAGACTCTTATAACTGGGGATCCAGCTGTGTTCAGAATTAAGCACTCACATTCAAAATCAAGTTAAATAGGAGTCAGCATACACCTGCCATCATTTAAAGTGCCTCTGACCACAAATAAAGTTAAGCTGCTCTAGTTGATCTTTCCTGAAATTTTCTTAGTCGCATCCCACAGTAAAAGCCATGGTCCACAGAGAGCTTCTGAAGCATCAGAGGGATCTCATTGTTAAAAGGTATCAGTTAGGAGAAGGGTACAAAATAATTTCCAAGGCATTAGATATACCATGAAACACAGTGAAGACAGTCATCAGTCATCATCAAGTGGAGAAAATATGGCACAACAGTGACATTACCAAGAACTGGACATCCCTCCAAAATTGATGAAAAGACAAGAAGAAAACTGGTCTGGGAGGCTACCAAGAGGCCTTCAGCAACATTAAAAGAGCTGCAGGAATATCTAGCAAGTACTGGCTGGGTGGTACATGTGACAACAATCTCCCCCATTCTTCATATGTCTGGGCTATGGGGTAGAGTGGCAAGACGAAAGCCTTTTCTTACGAAGAAAAACATCCAAGACAGGCTACATTTTGCAAAAACACATCTGAAGTCTCCCAAAAGCATGTGGGAAAAGGTGTTATGGTCTGATGAAACCAAGGTTGAACTTTTTGGCCATAATTCCAAAAGATATGTTTGGTGCAAAAACAACACTGCACATCACCAAAAGAACACTATACCCGCAGTGAAGCATGGTGGTGGTAGCATCATGTTTTGGGGCTGTTTTTCTTCAGCTGGAACTGGGGCCTTAGTTAAGATAGAGGGAATTATGAACAGTTTTAAATACCAGTCAATATTGGCACAAAACCTTCAGGCTTCTGCTAAAAAACTGAACATGAAGAGGAACTTCATCTTCCAACATGAACACGACCCAAAGCATACATCCAAATCAACAAAGGAATGGCTTTACCAGAAGAAAATTAAAGTTTTGGAATTGCCCAGCCAGAGCCTACACCTGAATCAAATTGAAAATCTGTGGGGTGATCTGAAGACGGCTGTGCACAGGAGAAGCCCTCGCAATCTGACAGATTTGTAGTGTTTTTGCAAAGAAGAGTGGGCAAATCTTGACAAGTCAATATGTGCCATGCTGATAGACTCATACCCAAAAAGACTGAGTGCTGTAATAAAATCAAAAGGTGCTTCAACAAAGTATTAGTTTAAGGGTGTGCACATTTATGCAACCATATTATTTTATTTTTATATTTATTCTTCCCTCTACCTAAAAGATGTCAGTTTCAATTGAGTTCTGAAAGCACAGAAACCTGAGATTTTAACAGTAGACTTTTATACTTGATAGTTGTCCAGAAGTCTTCCCCATGAAGACTTCTGACTTGATAGTTGTCCAGAAGACAGTCATTCACACATTCCACAAGGAGGGCAAGCCACAAAAGGTACTTACTAAAGATGCTGGATGTTCAGAGTGTTTGTGTCTAAGCATATTAATGGAGAGTTGAGTAGAAGTAAAAAGTGTGGTAGAAAAAGGTTCACAATCAACAGAAATATCAGCAGCCCTGAAAGGATGGTCAAAAAAAGGCCATTCAGGAATTTGGGGAAGATTCACAAGGGGTGTGCCTGGAGTCAGTGCTTCAAAAGCCACCATACAGAGATGTATCCAGGACATGAGCTACAACTGTCTCAATCCTTGTGTCTAGCCACTCATGAACCAAAGATAATTGCAAAATTGTCTTACCTGGGTTAAGGAGAAAAAGGATCAGTGGTCCAAAGTTCTGGAGGAAGATTAAAGAGGCACACAATCCAACTTACTTGATGTGCAGTGTGAAGTTTCCATAGTTAGTGATGGTTTGAGTAACCATGTCATCTGCTGGTGTTGGTCTACTGTATTATATCAAATCTAAAGTCCGCGCAGCAGTCTGCTAGAAAATTTTAGAGCACCCTCTGTGCTGATAAGCTTTATGGAGATGCTGATTTCATTTTATTGGACTTGGCACCTGTCCACACTGCCAAAAGTACTAATACCTGGTTTAATAACCACAGTATTATTGTGCTTAATTGGCCAGCAAACTCTCCTGACCTAAACCCCATAGTTAATCTATGGGGTATTGTCAAGAGGAAGATGCAGACAGGCTATTTTTCAGACCCAACAATGCAGACGGGCTGAAGGCTTCTACAAAAGCAACTTTGGCTTCCATAATACCTCAGCAGTGACACAGATTGATTGCCTCCATAGCAGACTGCATTGATGCAGTAATTCATGCAAAAAGAGCCCTGACCAAGTATTAACTGCATATACTGTATATACTTTTCAGTAGACCAACAATTCTGTATTAAAAAAATCATTTTTTTAATTGGCCTTACATAAGTTTCTAACACTTCCAATAGATCACTCTGTGAGTTTCACTTTTTGAATTAAATTAGTGAAATAAATTAACTTTTCCATGATATTCTAATTTATTGAGATGCACATATCACATTTTTCAGACTAACACACTAAGACACACACTTTTTCCCCCAAAAGTGAAGAAAAAGTGGCAGTACATCTCATCTTCTTCCTTTATATATGTATAAAATTGTGAACACATTTGCAATATACCGAATTGTCCTCAAAGTGACGGATAGAGATTATCATAATTGTTCCAAATCAAGGGCAATTATTTAAAATATTTAATTCAAAGAGTGTCTTACTGTCATGTTGTTTTCCTTTTTTTGAAGTCTAATTATACTCAATTGTTCTAGGCTTTCTACAGTAGACTAAACAAAATAGGTCCTGCACGGTTGTGGCTGTGGACTAAAGCAAAAGCAAGGATTCATATTCTTCCTCTTTGATTTTTGGAAGCTAAAAAAAAAGATGACACCACATCTAAAATAACATCAGGGAAAGTTTCAGACTAATAACATGGAATGCATGTTATGTGCTAGAAAAACACTGCCAGTATTTCAGATATTCTAAATGATCTATTTTTGCATGTAGGATCTTTAAATTATCAGTGCTGACTCTGCTTCTCATACAGTTGAGGAAGAAAAAGCAAGGGTTCTTGCCTAGTGTGTTAACCCTGATAGATGGAGTATGCGCTGCCACTAGCAATACATATTACCAGCTTCAGTTTATAATCGCAGGCGCAATGCTGATGTGGCATAGTACATATGGCAGAAGCTCACAAGCTGCGCTCCAGTTCAATTGCAATGGATCGCTGTTGAAACACATTGTACAGTCTTTTAATATACCCTATGTATTATACATTTTAATAAACAGTTGAATTCACAGAGCAGCATATATACCTATATATCATACAGTTGACGAATATCTGGACAATCTGTGCTACTGTTTTGTGAAAGATAAGCACTATGGGAGAGATTTATCAAACTGGTGTAAAGTAGAACTGACTTAGTTGCTCATAGCAACCAATCAGTTTCCAGCTTTGAAAAAAGAAAGGTGAGACCTGATTGGTTGCTATGGGCAACTAAGCCATTTCTACTTTACACCAGTTTGATATATCTCCCCCTATATCTCCTGGTGCCATATGTGTCACTATTTTAAAAAATCTCTCCACCAGCATAATAAAATGTACTGTCAGAGTTAATATATGCAATTAGATGGTTACATAGATAAAAGAGTAGAGCTGGGACTTAATGGTCTGAGTGTAGTCTCTCCCCCCTTTACTTCCCCCAACGGGAAAGAACCAACAACAAACTACACCATTTAGTTAATTGATAATGGGTCACAAAAAACAGGGTGGCTGCGGCACCCCGATAGTTGGGATATCTGTATTGGCGAAACTGTAGAAGTGAGTGGGGCTTTAAGAGACTGATATGGCGATTGAGACTGATAAGACAGTTTGGCTGCACTAAAGCTGTATGACTGTAGGGCCTTGGGTGCTAATACAACACAGAATAGCTGTGGGTAACAATAATGATATTTTATGGGAACTTTTTGGCCACTTTGGAAGGCATTTGCACTGGTGCTCATGTTTTTATGAATTATATGGTAATCCTTTCTTTACATTGACTTCTGTTTCTACCATCATAAATATGGTGCAGATTTATAAGAAACTTGCCTGAAAGTAAAACTGTCTTTGTTGCCCATACCAATCTGTCACAGCGCAGCTTTCATTTTGCAAGAACAGAATTAAAAACAAAGATGGGATTTCTTTTCATAAATGTCCCCACTTTAATAATTGAACATAGTAACATAGTTTGTAAGGCTGAAGAAAGACATCTGTCCATATAGTTCAGCCTTTTATCCTGCAAGATGATCCAGAGGAAGACAAAAAAAAACTTTAAGGTAGAAGCCAATTTTCCTCATTTGAGGGGAAAAACATTCCTTCTTGACTCCAAGCAGGCAATCAGAATAAGGCTACGTTCACACAACGACATTTGACGACGATAAGGAGTCTATGGTGTCGCATTGTGACATGCGACATGCTGCGACGCGACAGTCGCGGAAAAACCCATCCCGGATGGATTTTTTCCGACTGTCGTGTCGCAGTCGCAGCATGTCGCATATCGCAATGCGACACCACAGACTCCCATTGTAAAAATTGTCGCACGACAATAGTGCAAATTTTTGTGGCGCGACAAATGACGTCGTGTGAACGTAGCCTAACTCTCTGGATCAACAGCCCTTCTCCAGAAATCTAACTATGAACATTAACCCCTTCAGGACTTTACTTATCCAAGCCATTCTCATCACATATTGCACTTTATGACAGTGGTAAATTTGAGTCAAAATATTTAATTTTTATTTATAAAAAATACCAAATTTACCAAAAAAATTCAAAAAATTTTCTAAATTTAAATTTTTCTTTTAAAACAGATAGTGATACCTCCGAAAAGAGTTATTACTTTACATTTCCCATATGTCTATTTCATGTTTGGATCATTTTGTAAATTACATTTTCTTTTTTTGTGACATTAGAAGGCTTAGAAGCCTTAGAATTTCCAAAACCCAATTATTAAGGTCCAGTTCAGGTCTGAAGTCACTTTTTGGGGCTTAGATAATAGAAACCAACCATAATTAGCCACATTTTAGAAACTACACCCCTTAAGGTATTCAAAACTGATTTTACAAACTTTGTTAACCCTGCAGGTGTTCCACAAGAATTAAAGTAAAATGTAGATGATTGTTCAGGATTTCATATTTTCCACAGATTTTCCATGTTAATACATTTTTTCCCTAAACAAAGCAAGGGTTAACAGCCAAACAAAACTCAATATTTATTGCCCTGATTCTGTAGTTTACAGAAACACCCCATATGTGGTCATAAACTGCTGTACGGGCACACGGCAGGGCGCAGAAGGAAAGGAACGCCATATGGTTTTTGGAAAGCAGATTTCACTGGGATAATTTTAAGTTGCCATGTCATATTTGAAGACCCCCTAATGCACCCCTAGAGTAGAAACACCAAAAAAAGTCACCCCATTTTGGAAACTATGGGATAAGGTAGCAGTTTTGTTGGTACTATTTTAGGATACATAGGATTTTTGGTTGCTCTATATTACACTTTTTGTGAGGCAAGGTAACAAGGTTGCTAAGGACGAGACAATACCAGATATGACAACTTTTTTGGTTGTTTGTTACATAATAAAGCATTTTTGAAAAAAATGATTTTTTAGTGTCTCCATATTCTGAAAGCCATAGTTTTTTTATTTTTTGGGTAATTGTCTTATGTAGCGGCTCATTTTTTTGGGTATGAGATGATGGTTTGATTGGTACACTTTTAGGGGGCATATGACTTTTTGATTGCTTGGTATTACATTTTTTGTGATGTAAGGTGACAAAAAATGGCTATTTTGACCCCGTTTTTTTTTTTTTTTACGGTGTTCAATTCAGGGGTTAGATCATCTGAGATTTTTATACAGCAGGTTGTTACTTACACGGAAATACCTAGTATGTATACTTTTTTTTATTTATTTAAGTTTTACACAACAACAGCATTTTTGAAACAAAAGAAATCATGTTTCGGTGTCTCCATATTCTGAGAGCCATAGTTGTTTTTGCCTGTTTTTTTTTTATGTAGGGGCTGTAGTTGACGGTTTGATTGGTACTATTTTAGGGGGCATAAGCCTTTTTGATCGCTTGGAGTTGCACTTTTTGTGATGTAAGGTGACAAAAAAATGATTGTTTTAGCACAGTTTAACGGCGTTCAGGTGAGGTGGTGAATCATGTGATATTTTTATAGAGCCAGTCATTACGGACGCGGCAATGCCCAATACTGTATGTCTGTTTTTCTTTTTTTTTTTTTGCAATTTTATGTGTTTTATTTGTGGAATTTTTTTTTACTTGAAACAATTTTTTTTCTTATTATGAAAAACACTTTTTTTTCCGTTTTAGTTTTTGTCCCACTCTGGAACTTCAACTTGATAAAGACCAGTGTGGTCGAAACATTGCTGTTTTATTATGTCAATAAACTATAGAAGATCTGGAATCGTTGGAGTGCCGCAGTTCTTCTACTTCTGCTATTTTCAAGAGCTCATAACATTATTCTACCATCAACTTTTTTACTTTTTGGCAAGTAACATTTGTCTTAGGCTACATGCACACGACCATATGTGTTTTGAGAATTAAGTACTGTAAGATTTGTGTTTTTTCTTTATTCACAACCAACTTGTCACTTTACTAAAATCCCATATTGTTTTCCTATCCAAACATAAATTTTGTGGCTGGCCAATTTTCTGAGTCTATCCTTGGCAGAAGATATAAATTCTGCTCACAGGCTCCTATCAGGACTCAGGTGGAGACACTGCATTACCAAAGAACAAGAGATATGTAAAACTGCCCTTTATGTTAGAGACATAAAAGGGGGGGGAGGTTACAATTCACTGCTTAACGACCCAGGATGAGAATGCTCTTCCTAAGTTGCTGTTACTTTATGACTCAGGATTCTCGTCCTGTGGTCCTTGCCCTCCCCCACATGCGGTGCTGCAATCAGCGGCCGGGGGGTTCCACTGTTACTGACAGCTGGACCCCTGCTGCATCCACCAGCATCAGCGATAACGCCGATGCCGGTGCATTAACCCCTCATATACCATGGTCCGCTCTGACTGCGGCATATGGGAGGTTCACGCTCCTGAGCCATTGAGTCCCGGTACTGCAGTAATGGGGACCTGATGGTTGCCATGGCAGCCCCAAGCCTTTCAAAGGCGTTGGGGCTGGCAGCTACGGAGGCCTATCAGGCCCATCCCCCAGCTGGATCTCATAGGCAAACTATCAGTGCATTACACTGTGAAAATCCCATAGTAATATAAAAAAGTGAAATAAAAGTGTTTTTAACAATAAAAAAATCAAAGATTCAAGTTAAAAAAATGCCCTTTTCCCATAAAAAGAGACAAACAAAATTGTAAATAAAAACAAAAAAACAAAAGAAAACAGACAAATTAGTATCACTGCGTCCGAAATAACCTGCTCTATAAGAATATCACATGATCCACCCTGTCTGGTCAACACAAGAAAAAAATAAAAACTGTGCCAAAAGAGCCATTTTTTGTCACCTTACATCACAAAAAGTATAATGCCAAGTAATCAAAAAGTCATATGTACCCCAAAATAATACCAATCATACCATCATCTCAACCGACAAAAAATGAGACCCTGCCTAAGACAATAACCCAAAAAATAAAAAAGATACGGCTTTCAGAAAATGGAGATAGAAAAACATTATTGTTTTTCTTTCAAAAATGCTTTTATTGTGTCAAACCAAAATAAATATGAAAATTAGACAAATTAGGCATCACCGCGTTCGTAACAACCCGCTCTATAAAAATATTACATGATTTACCTTGTCAGGTGAAAACCGTAAAAAAGAAAAACGTTCTAAAAAAATCTATTCTCTCACCTTACATCACAAAAAGTGTAAGGCCTCTTGCACACGGGCGTTGCGGGTGCACTCCGTCAAACAGTGCGGGTGCGTTGCGGGAATCGCCGCGATTTTTCCCTGCGAGTGCAAAGCGCTGTCATGCGTTTTGCACGCGCGGGAGAAAAATCGGCACTTTTGGTACCCAGACCCGAACCTGCACTTCTTCACAGAAGTGCATGTTTGGGTCAGAAATTGTCCCGCTGGTATTATTTCACATTATAACATAGTTATAATGTAAAATAATACCCTTGGCCATCTTCCTAATGTTGAACCCGGTGCAGAATGGGTTAAAAATAATAAACTAATCATAACTTACCTGGTCCATTTGATCGCGAAGCCCGGCATCCTCTCCGTTAGCTTGCTACTAGGTAAAGGACCTGTGATGATGTCACATGGTCACATGGCCCAATCACATGCTCCATCACCATAGAGCATGTCACATGGATCACATGGCCCAATCACATGCTCCATCACTATGGTGATGGAGCATGTGATTGGGCCATGTGACCATGTGACATCATCACAGGTCCTTTACCTAGTAGCAAGCTAACGGTGAGGATGCCGGGCTTCGCGATCAAATGGACCAGGTAAGTTATGATTAGTTTATTATTTTTAACCCATTCTGCACCGGGTTCAACATTAGAAGATGGCTAAGGGTATTATTTTACATTATAACTATGTTATAATGTGAAATAATACTGAACCGATTACACATCCCGATGGTTGCATAGCAACCATGCGGGAAAATCGCAACGCATCCGCACATGATTGCGGGTGATTGCGATTTTCCCGCATCCCCATTCACTTCTATGGGGCCTGCGTTCCGTTAAAAACGCAGAAACTGGAGCATGCTGCGATTTTCACGCAACGCAGAAGTGATGCGTGAAAATCACCGCTCATGTGCACAGCCCCATAGAAATGAATGGGTCCGGATTCAGTGCGGGTGCAATGCGTCCTCCTCACGCATTGCACCCGCGCGGAAAACTCGCCCGTGTGAAAGGGGCCTAATACCAAACGATAAAAAAGTTCTATGTACCCCAAAATAGTACTAATAAAATCATCACCTCATGCCGCAAAAACTGAGCCCCTACATAAGATAATCGCCGAAAAAAAAATGGCTTTCAGAAAAAGGAGACACAAAAACATGTTTTTTCCGAAATGCTTTGTTAAGAAAAACTGAAACAAAAAATAAATAAAAGTAGACATATTTGATATTGTCACGTCTGTAACAACCTGCACTTTAAAAATAGCACATGATCTAACCTGTCAGGTGAACACAATGGAAAAAAATAAAATAAAATAAACTGTGCTAGAACAGTCATTTTTTGTTTTCTTGCTTCACAAAAAGCGTAATATAGAGTGATCAATAGTACCAATAAAACTGTAACCTTATGCTGTAATTTCCAAAATGATGTCACTTTTTTGGAGTTTCTACACTAGGGATGCATCAGGGGGTCTTTAAATGTCATATGGCAACTTAAAATTATCCCAGTGAAATCTGCCCTCCAAAATCCATACGGTGCCCCTTTCCTTTTGCACCCTGCCCTGTGCCCATACAGCAGTTTACTACCACATGTGGGGTGCAAACTGCAGAATCAGAGCAAAAATGAATTAAAATGGAAAATCTGCCAAAAACGTGAAAAATGTCATCCCCTTTTTCCTTTAATTCTTGTGGAACACCTAAAGGTTTAACAAAGTGTGTTAAATCAGTTTTGAATAAGAGTACTTTTACACTGGCGTTTAAGTTTTCCAGTATTGAGTTCCGTTAAAGGGGATCAATACCGGAAAAAAACGCTTCAGTTTTGTCCCCATTCATTGTCAATGGGGACAACACTGAACTGAACAGAACGGAATGCTCCAAAATGCATTCCGTTCCCTTTAGTTGCTTTTTCCAGACTGGAGAGCAAACCGCAACATGCTGCAGTTTTCTTTTCGTCCTGGGATGCGGAGCAAGACGGATCCGGCATGACCCCCAATGCAAGTCAAAGGTGACGGATCCGTTTTCTCTCTCACAATCTAACACAATAGGAAACGGATCCATCCCCCATTGACTTTCAGTGGAGTAAGGGCTCATGCACACGACAGTATTTTCTTTCCGTTTCCATTCCGTTTTTTTTGCGGACCGTATGCGGAACCATTCAATTCAATGGGGCTGTAGAAAATACTGAAGGTACTCCGTGTGCATTCCGTTTCCGTATTTCCGTATGTCCTTTCGGCCAAAAAGTAGTGCATGTCCTATTATTGTCCGCAAATCACGGTCTGAGGCCTCATTCAAGTCAATGGGTCCGCAAAAAATGCGGAATGCAAACTGAACACATCCGTATGTCATCCATATTTCATCCTTATTTTGCGGATTCATACTGTAGAAATGCTATTCCCCACACACTGCTCATGTGTTTGGTGATTAATAAGTTACTGTTTCAGTATATGATCCGCAAAAAACTAATAAAATACGGAAACAATACGGATATGTTTTGTGCAATAACGGAACGAAAGAGGACTTAAATTAGAGGGAATAAACCTCAGATACTGAACAATGGATCCGTGAAAAACGGACCGCAAAACAGCAATGGTCGTGTGCATGAGCCCTTAATGACGTCTTGGCAATATTAAATATAATACAACCGGATCCATTCATAACAGATGCAGATGGTTGTATTATCAATAATGGAATCATTTTTGCTGAACCCTGACGGATCCAGCAAAAACGCTAGTGTGAAAGTAACCTAACTTGAGGGGTTTAGTTTCTACAATGGGGCAATTTATGGGTGGTTTCCACTATGTAAGCCCCATAAAGTGACTTCATAACTGAAGTGGTCCTTAAAAAAGTGGGTTTTGGAATTTTTTAAAAAATTTAAAAATTTGCTTTTAAAATTCTAAGCCTTATAGCGTTGGGATAACACCTGGAAGTTCGGGTTTGCCAGGTTCGGCTGAACTTCATAAAAAAGTTTGGGCTCGGGATCCGAACTTGACCCCGAACCCAAACTCCATTGAAGGCAATGGGTACCCGAACTATGGGGCACTAAAAAAGCTCTAAAAAACTAATGTAAAGGGTTAGAGAGCTGAAAAAGGAAGCAAACTGTGGATAGGAGAAAAAAAGACAAATATTCTAAAAAACTAATATATTCGTTTTTTTTAAATATATTTTTTTTCAGTCTCTACCCTTGCTCCACTTCTACATACTCCTCCCTGACAAGCGTCCCTGTCACCATGGGAACGCTTGGGGATTAAAAAATACTGTTGAACTTGAGTTTCAGTGAGATCGTGAAAACTCAGATCCGATGGTATATTCTAACCCTGCGGCACCTGAGGGGTTAATTGTACGGATCACAGCGCCCTGTCAGAGGTCGGGTGCCACCAGACAGCAGGAGGCCGTTATGCGTAAGTACATACTAAACTTTAAGTGTCCCCACAGGTGCAAAGGACCCGGTAATGCAGCCATTGTCAATTAAATGCACCCATATTACAGAATAGGAACAGATGTCATAGCTCAATAGTGATCAGTGGCAATTGAATAATATTCGCATACTCCTCCCCGATAAGCATCCCCGTCACCATGGGAACACCAGGAGGTTAGAATAAACCATCGGATCTGAGTTTTCACAATCTCACTGAAACTCAAGTCCGATTGTCGGGGAGGAGTATGTAGAAGTGGAGCAAGGGTAGAGATTGGAAAAAAAAAAAAGAATGTCAGCCTGCAGCCAATCAACAAGTGTTATTAAACGGTCGAACACCGAACTCGAACCCGAACTTTTACAAAAATGTTCGGGTCCGGGTACTAAAAATCCTAAAGTTCGGTACGAACCTAAAAAATGCAATTAAATTTACAAAATGATGCAAACATGAAAGTAGAAATATGGTCAGAGAAATTCAAATTTTGAAAATTGCTAATTTTTCCAAATTTTCCGTAAACTTTGGATTTTTTTTTATAAATAAAGGTTAAATATATTCACTATTATGAAGTACAATGTGGCGCGAGAAAACAATCTCAGAATAGTTTGGAAAGTAAAAAGATTTCAAAGTTATTACCACATAAAGTTACACATGTCTAATTCCAAAAAATGGCAAGGTCCTTAAAGTGAAAAATGGCAAGTTCCTTAACGGGGTTAAGTGGTGTAACTTTAATCTAGATAGGTCTAAAGATGGGCCCCATTTATCATCCAGCATCACTCTGATAAATGTGCGATTTTAAAGTAGGTTTGAACTTTCTTACTATTAGGGCTCATTCACACGGCCGTTGCCGTATTGAATGGGTCCGCAAATCCGGAGATGCGGTGCGGTGTGGAACGGAACGGAAGCACAGAGCAGAATCCCACGGAAGCACTACGGAGTGATTCCTGGGGTTCCGTTCAGTGCTTCTGCACCACAAAAACATAGAACTTTATCTTTTTGTGGAACGGACATATCGCGGACCCCATTCAAGTGAATGCGGCTGGCCCATGGTCGGTGCTTGTGCATTGCCCTTATGTTCGTGTGAACAAGCCCTTAAACAAGGTTAGTAAATCTGTCCCTATAATGCATATTTCCAATTTCAAATATTTTGAACGTTTGAAGGAGTCATGTTATAGGTAAGGCAGAACTGATCAGTAACATAGCAGCTCTGTCTTGCAGGTTGGTCATGTGCTCATTTAATAAAGGCAACAACATTCAATTGAGTGCCGTGTACTTCGAAAAGGATGATGAAAGGGTTTCTCTGAGGGGTATCTATGTGACTCCGTCAGCCAGGCATTCTACTGCGAAAGCTTTAAACCTTCACCATTTAAAGTACAGGACCATACATGCCATATACCATTCACAATTCAAGCATGTTAACAGGTTAATATAAAGCAGCTACCGTTGTTTAGTAAATGTAGCAATTCACTCTTTTTATGATTTCTACCTGGCATCTATGTAGTTAAATGTACTTTAGTTTTCCCTGTCAAATTACAATATTCTAATTGAGGTTTTGTTCCATATTTGCATTAAACATGTTGCAAAGATATTGTGTTCACGTGAGAAAATCTCAGAAGAGCAGGGCATAATCCATTTGTCAACATGTGAAGCAGATAATTAGTTACTAGGCAACATTGTGTGAACACAAAAATCTTAGTAGCTACATCAAGTAGTCTACTGCATAGTCCAAGGTAAAATACTTATCACATTTCTGTACTCTATAGTGAAATGGCATTAGAAGTTTATTGTAAGGCTAGCTTCACATCTGCGTATTTTATTCCAGCAGGATGTTCCATCAGAGAAAAAAGAATAATGGGGTCCGGCAGACATTTGGTTCACAATCAGCTAACAAGCGGAGAACTCGCATGCTGCAGTTTGTGTCCGGATGATGCTCCGCGTGTCTGTCGAACACTGCTACCGCAGATTTGAAGGGAGCCTAAATGTACAGTAAATCCTGCAGTCCATGGCCACATTTGTGAAGTTCTATTGCTGGCATTATTAATAGAGACATTTAGCAAAGGGATGAGTCACGAAATACAATATGAGAGAAAGAGAGAGAGATTCTGAACTGATTCTGAATTACAGATATAGATATACAAAATACTAATTCTTCCTGAACCTTCCTGTCAGTGGATTACAGCAACATGATGACAGCAATAGCATTAGCTATGGGTAAAAGCATGTTTGACTGTGTTAACATACAGCATGTTTAACCCCTTAAGGACCCTGCCATTTTTCACCTTATCAGTCCATTTTTTTTTTAAATCTGACGTGTCGCTTTATGTTGTGATAACTTTAAAACGCTTTTACTTATCCAAGCCATTCTGAGAATTTTTTCTTGTCACATATTGTACTTCATAACAGTGGTAAAGTTGAGTACAAAATATTTCATTTTTCTTATTAAAAAATACCAAATTTACCAAAAATTTCGAAGAATTTGCAATTTTCAAAATTTCTATTTCTCTGCCTTTAAAACAGATAGTGATACCTCCTAAAATAGCTATTACTTTATATTTCCCATATATCTACTTCATGTTTGGATCATTTTGTAAATGACATTTTCTTTTTTCAGACGTTAGAAGGCTTGGAAGTTTAGAAGCAAATCTTAAAATTTTTCAGAAAATTTAAAAACCCACTTTTTAACCACTTCAGCCCCCCTAGCTTAAACACCCTTAATGACCAGGCCACTTTTTACAATTCTGCACTACACTACTTTCACCGTTTATTGCTCCGTCATGCAACTTACCACCCAAATGAATTTTACCTCCTTTTCTTCTCACTAATAGAGCTTTCATTTGGTGGTATTTCATTGTTGCTGACATTTTACTTTTTGCTATTAATAAAAATTTAATGACATTTTTGCAAAAAAATGACATTTTTCACTTTCTGTTGTAAAATTTTTCAAAAAAACTACATTTCTATATAAATTTTCTCTAAATTTATTGTTCTACATGTCTTTGATAAAAAAATCCAATAAGTGTATATTTATTGGTTTGGGTAAAAAGTTATAGCGTTTACAAACTATGGTGCAAAAAAGTGAATTTCGGCATTTTGAAGCAGCTCTGACTTTCTGAGCACCTGTCATGTTTCTTCAGGTGCTAGAATGCCAGGATAGTATAAATATCCCCCAAATTACACCATTTTAGATAGAAGACACCCCAAAGTATTCGCGGAGGGGCTTGGTGAGTTCATGTATCATTTCATTTTTTTCACAAGTTAGCGGAAAATGACACTTTCTGAGAAAAAAAAAAAAGTTTCAATTTCTGATAACTTCTGGCAAAAAAAAAAATCTCAGACGGACTCACTATGCCCCTCAGTGAATACCTTAGGGTGTCTACTTTCCGAAATAGGGTCATTTGTGGGGTGTGTTTACTGTTCTGGCATTTTGGGCGAGGCTAAATTGTGAGCGCCATGTAAAACCTAAAGGTACTCGTTGGAATTTGGGCCCTTTGCGCACCCAGGCTGCAAAAGTGTCACTCATTGGTATCGCCGTACTCAGGAGAAGTAGGGCAATGTGTTTTGGGGTGTATTTTTACATACACCCATGTTGGAGTGAGAGAAATATCTCTGTAAATTGTCAACTTTGTATAAAAATTTTAAAAGTTGTCGTTTACAAAGATATTTTCACACAAAAGTATGGGTATATATAAAATACACCCCAAAACACATTGCCCTACTTCTCTTGAGTACGGCGATACCACATGTGTGCCACTTTTTTGCAGCTTGGGTGCGCAAAGGGGCCCTAAAACCAATGAGTACCTTTAGGATTTCACAGGGCATTTTTACGCATTTGGATTCCAGACTTCTTCTCACGCTTTAGGGGCCCCTAAAATGCCAGGGCAGTATAAATACCCCACATGTGACCCCATTTTCGAAAGAAGACACCCCAAGGTATTCTGTGAGGGGTATGGTGAGTTCATGTAAAATTTTATTT
This sequence comes from Bufotes viridis, assembly GCA_033119425.1. Classification (NCBI taxonomy): domain Eukaryota; kingdom Metazoa; phylum Chordata; class Amphibia; order Anura; family Bufonidae; genus Bufotes; species Bufotes viridis. The sequence continues at coordinate 319,402,114 of CM065592.1, forward strand.
TTTGTCACAAGTTTTTTTTTTTTTAAGAATTTTAATCCTTTATTTCAATATTAACAACATATAAAGTTTACAAAAAAAAAAAACATAATAACATAATTGCAAAATCAACCCGCCCTCCCCCCCCGCCTTGCAGAGGAAAAAAAAAAAAAAACACTAAATTCATCAAACGCCCCATTCCTTCCAGATACTATGCCACTTTTCATAAGATCCTCTTTGTCTATACAAAATTTTTCATAACTTTTAACCTTAGTGACTAAATTTAGCCAATTTTGCAGTCTGGAGCGGAGGGAGAAAACCATTTTCTAGCTATAAAAAGCCTAGCTAAAAACAAAAGTTTAGTCAACAATCGGGACTTCAAAACCTGGCAGCTAACCTCCGATAAGTCCCCTAAAATCCATACCTTGGGAGAAAAAGGAATATCCACATTTAGTCTTTGGAGTAAGGTTCTTTGAACCAACTTCCAGTATCTATTCACCGATGGGCAATCCCAGAACAGATGTAAATGGTCTGCCCCGGGACTGCCACAGCGGGGGCACTCAGAGGAAGTTCTTAATCCTCTCCTATGAAGCCACAGAGGTGTTACATATATTTTATGCATAATATTAAACTGTACTACCGTGTGATTAAAATTGTGCGAAACCCAACTTAAATTGTCACCTACATTCTCCCAGTCCGGAGAACCCGAATCTGACAGTAAAGTAGACCAGGATCTTTGCCCTGGAGATAAACAATCCGTGAAATAATTTTTTATAAGATACCTATAACAATGTGAGATTCTAACTTTCATACCACCCTTCTTTTGAATCAACTTGTGTAAAAATTCAGGAGTGTCTATGTTAAGTAAGTGCTTATCAGAAGTACTAAGCAGTGCCGAACGAAGTTGAAAGTATGCATACCAACCCACCTCACCTACATTCTCCTCTTGTTCTAGCTCCAAACGAGTAAGAATCTGCCCATTTTTAATCACTTGACTCAAAAAATTGATATTCTTATTCTTCCAATATTGCTGACAGTTTAAGTCATCCAAGTTCAATAACTTTTGGTTATGCCACAATGGGGTACAAATCAATGATGCACTAACTTTCATCCAACTTTTAATAACCCTCCATGCTTTCATAGCCATTCTGCAGAAGGGTTTATATTCATCCTGTATCTTACGTAAATAATCAGACTCCAAAACTATAAAAAGTCTGAAAAACCTGAGTCTTTAACCAACTTCCTGCAGAGATGGCTATTTTCCCAATCGTTAAAAAAACAGAGTTGAGAAGCCATAGCGTAGCCCTTAAAGTAAGGGAGATTAAGACCTCCCTGCCTATAGGGCATAGAAAAATACATAGCCTTTAGTCTCACCCGTTTCCTCCCCATAGTAAATCATTTAGCATCCGCTCAATTAATTTAAAGTACTTGTCCTCTATCCATATAGGGAATTACGAAGAACGTAGAGAACCTGGGGCAGCACCACCATTTTTATTAACGAGACTCTATCCGCTCTGGCGAACGGGATTTTTTGCCATATCTTAATTTTAGATCTCAATCTTTGTAATAAAGGAGACAGGTTGAGCTGTAGATAATCTTGAATGTTAGCAGAAACTGTCATCCCCAGGTATTTCAACGTCTCCGAAACCGATAATCCACTAGTCAACAGACCAGTGGATCCTCGCATTTCATCCACTGGAAGGAGAGTCGTCTTGGCCCAATTAACCTCCAGCCCGGAGGAGTTCCCAAAAAGATTAACTAACTCCATTACTCGGGGAAGTGTACTATCTGTTTGATGAATAAAAAACAGGATGTCATCCGCATAAAGAGAGATGCGATCCTGTTCTCCCATTACCCCGAAACCAGCCACCCCTGTATCCTGCCTTATACTGACTGCAAGGGGCTCAATGTAAATATTAAACAACAGAGGAGAAAGGGGACATCCTTGTCGGGTACCTCTCCCTAGTTCAAAACTCTCAGTTAACATATCATTAATCCTAATCCTAGCGGTTGGGGATTTGTATAACAGCTGTATCATTGCTATAAATTTAGGACCAAAATTCATTTTTCTCATCACTTCCCAGAGGAAAACCCACTCGACTCTATCAAACGCCTTTGTGGCGTCTAGTGACAGAATGGAGCGGGCCTCACTCCCGGACGTCTGAATATTAGAAAAGAACCTATGCAGATTATAATGTGTGCCCCTTCCTGGCATAAAACCATTCTGGTCTGGATGAATAACCGAAGGCAAAACCCTAGAAAGTCTCCTAGCCATAACTTTTGACAATAACTTAACATCCGTATTTAATAGTGAGATAGGCCTATAAGAGCTCAAATCCGACGGATCCTTATCCTTTTTTGGGATTAAAACTATTAAGGCTTCCATCATAGAGGTTGGGAGTTTTACCTCGTCCACCGCGTGGGAAAATACTTCCAGCAAATGAGGGAGAGTATCTTCACTATACTTACGGTAAAACTCATACGGAATGCCATCTAGACCCGGCGAGGAGTTCCCTAAGACGGACTTCAGAGCCTCCTGGAGCTCCAGGAGGGTCACTTCTTTTTCCAGAAATTTTTTTTGAGTCTCTGCTAAGGACGGCAGAGAAATTCCGTCCAGGAAACACCTCGCCAAATCCAATGTAACACTAGGGGATGCCTTATATATTTGTGAGAAGTATTGCAGGAAAATATCTCTAATTCCCTCAGGTTCATGTATGTTTACGCCGTCTGGACTACGAATCAAAATTATAGACTTCTTTTTCTTCTCCTGTTGTGAAACTATTTTGGCAAGAAGCTTACCAGGGCGGCCAGACTCTGCGAAATATTTTTGTCCTTTAAAAAATAAACTATGATTTGCCTTTTCAACTATATATTCCTCAAGAGAGCGGCTAGCTTTCTGCATCTTATCTCTATTTTCGTCCGTAGATTGATTCGTAAACCGCTCGGTAGCAAACGCCACGTTCCTAGCCAATTCACCTTCTTTTTTTCTAAAGGTCCTCCTCATAGCAGTAATCTCGCTTATCAGAACTCCTCTCAGATATGCTTTTAAGGCATCCCATACTATATTGATCTTAGCAGAGGGGAGGTTTACCTCCCAAAGGAGGATATCAATAATTTGATAGAGGGGGAATTATCCATAATGGTAAGCCAGTATGGATTCAGCTTGAACCCAAGCCCCATAGTGTCTCTATCCCCCCCACTGCAAAGTTCAATTCAATTCAATTCAAATTACAGGGGAGTGATCTGAAATTGTTCTTACTCCATATCGAATGGTTTTAATATTATTCCGATTGTTGACATTAGTGAGCGCTAAGTCAATTCTGGACATTGCTCTACCGCCCCTACTAACACAGGAGTACACTCTCTTACCTCCACCCAGATGTTCCCATATATCCACCAAGCCCACCTCCATACAGAACTGGGCCAGTGGAGAAGTACCAGAGTTCCTTCCCAAGTCTGCATCCAACGTCAATCTGTCCCTTTTAGGATCCATAACAGCGTTAAAATCTCCCATCAAAACAAGTCGACACTCCGGTCTCTTTTCCAAAAATACCAACAACCGATTGAGTAAGTAAACCGAGAACGGCGGAGGTATGTAAAAAAAGGCCAGAGTGTAATCACGTCCATAGAGTCTACCATACAAAAAAATAAATCTCCCCTGGTCATCTATGGAAGACTCTATTAACGTGAAATCTATAGAACGGTGGATTAGAACTGAAACTCCCCTTGAGGAGCTGCTAAAGATAGAATGATATGATTGAGCTTGCCACCCCACTGTCAATCGAGACACCGTCTCCTTAGTGAGATGGGTCTCTACTATGCAGACAATAGCAGGGAGAACTCTTTTTATAGCATCCATGATGGCTTGTCTCTTAACCCTCTCTCCGAGGCCTCTGACATTCCAAGAAAGGATTGTAACCCCCATTAATCACACAAAAGGAAAAAAAAAAAAAAAAAAACGCATTTTTTGTCACAAGTTAGTGGAATATGAGACTTTGTAAAAAACAAAATTAAAAAAAAAAAAAAAAACAATTTCCGCTGACTTGTGCCAAAAAATAAAAATTATGTGGACTCACCATGCCCCTCACAGAATACCTAGGGGTGTCTTCTTTCCAAAATGGGGTCACATGTGGGGTATTTATACTCACCTGGCATTTTAGGGGCCCCTAAAGTGTGAGAATCCAAATGCATAAAAATGCCCTGTGAAATCCTAAAGGTACTCATTGGTTTTAGGGCCCCTTTGCGCATCTTGGCTGCAAAAATGTCACACATGTGGTATCGCCGTACTCAGGAGAAGTGGGGCAATGTGGTTTGGGGTGTATTTTTACATATACCCATACTGTGTGTGAGAAATATCGCTGTAAACGACAACTTTTTAAATTTTTTATTCAAAGTTGTCAATTTACAGAGATATTTCTCTCACCCAGTATGGGTATATGTAAAATACACCCCAAAACACATTGCCCTACTTCTCCTGAGTACGGCGATACCACATGAGTGACACTTTTTGCAGCCAAGATGCGAAAGGGCCCTAAAACCAATGAGTACCTTTTAGGAGGGCATTTTTACGCATTTTCTTCTCACGCTTTAGGGCCCCTAAAATGCCAGGGCAGTATAAATACCCCACATGTGACCCCATTTGAAAGAAGCACCAGGTATCCGTGAAGGCATGCAGTTCATAGAAGTTTTTTGGCACAAGTTAGTGGAAATTGATTTTTATTGTTTTTTCTCACAAAGTCTCCCTTTCCGCTAACTTTTGACAAAAAGTTTAATTTTCATGGACTCATTATGCCCCTCAGCGAATACCTTGAGGTGTCTTCTTTCCAAAATGGGGTCACATGTGGGGTATTTATACTGCCCTGGCATTTTAGGGGCCCTAAAGCGTGAGAAGAAAATGCGTAAAAATGCCCTCCTAAAAGGTACTCATTGGTTTTAGGGCCCTTTGCGCATCTTGGCTGCAAAAAGTGTCACTCATGTGGTATCGCCGTACTCAGGAGAAGTAGGGCAATGTGCTTTAGGGTGTATTTTTACATATACCCATGCTGGGTGAGAGAAATATCTCTGTAAATTGACAACTTTGAATAAAAAATTTAAAAAGTTGTCGTTTACAGCGATATTTCTCACACAAAGTAATGGGAATATATAAAAATACACCCCAAAACACATTGCCCCACCTCTCCTGAGTACGGCGATACCACATGTGTGACACTTTTGCAGCCAAGATGCACAAAGAGCCCTAAAACCAATGAGTACCTTCTAGGATTTCACAGGACATTTTTACGCATTTGGATTTTCACGCTTTAGGACCCTAAAATGCCAGGGCAGTATAAATACCCACATGTGACCTCATTGTGGAAGAAGACACCCAAGGTATTCCGTGAGGGGCATGGCGAGTTTACAGAAAAAAAATTTGGCACAAGTTAGCGGAAATGGTATTTTTTTTTTTTTCACAGTCTCACATTCCACTAACTTGTGACAAAAAATAAAATTTTGCATGAACTCACCATACCCCTCACGGAATACCTTGGGGTGTCTTCTTTCTAAAATGGGGTCACTTGTGAGGTTTTTGTACTGCCCTGGCATTTTAGGGGTCTCCGCAATCATTACACGTATGGCCAGAATTAGGAGTTTTTGCGATTCTCCTTATATTGACCATACGGGTAATGAGAATTTTTTTTTCCGTTCAGCCTCTGCGCTGAAAGAAAAAAATGAACGTCACAGATTTTTCCATTCACATTGATCAATGTGGATGAAAAAATCTCTAAAAAATGTGCAAAAAAAGAGGGAAAAGCTATAAAGCTGCGATCGCTAAGGGACCCTAAGGCCTCATTCAAGCGTCCGCAATTCTGTTCGCAAAATTTTGCGGAACAGAATTGTGGATACATTCAATTCTATGGGGACAGACTTTGTCCCGCTCGGATCCGTAATTGCGGATCCGTAGTGAAGATCGCAAAAGTATAGAACATGTCCTATTCTTGTCCGCAATTGCGGACAAGAAAAGGCATTTTCTATATAGTTCTGGCAATGTGCGGATCCGCAAAATGCGGAAAGCACATTGCTGGTGTCCGTGTTTTGCGGATCCGCGGATTTGCGGATCCGTGGATCCGCAAAACACATGCGGACATCTGAATGACCCTTACAGGGGGTGATCAGTGACAGGGGGGGTGACAGGGGGTGATCAGGGGGGTGACATGGGAGATCAGGGGGGTGACATGGGAGATCAGGGGTTAATCAGTGACAGGGGGGGTGGTGGGTGGGGGGGGGTTGTGTGGTGATTGGTGCACTTTGATATTTTTTCTCTGGTGGTCCCAAGCAAAGGGACCACCAGAGAAGCGGGCAGCAAGCAGATCAGACGCTGTTCACAGAACAACGTCTGATCTGCGTTTTTCTGCCATATACAGCCTGCCAGCGCACGATCGGCGCTGGCAGGCTGTAGTATAACTACATGCGAGCGCGCCGATGGCGCGCATTGCGCATGTGCGGGCAGCGTCCTCGCGTCATCTCGCGTCTCGCGAGATGACGCGCCGATGCGTCGTATCAGAGCTACAGGGCCGCCCGCAGGACGCATTCCTGCGTTAGGCGGTCCTGTAGCGGTTAAGAACCAGTTCAGGTCTGAAGTCACTTTGTGAGGCTTAGATAATAGAAACCACCCATAAATGGCCCCAGTTTAGAAACTACACCCTCAAGGTAAACTGAACGGGCACACTGCAGGGCGCAGAGGGAAAGGAACACCATATGGTTTTTGGAAGGCAGATTTCACTGAGATAATGTTAAGTTGCCATTTCACATTTGAAGACTCCCTGATGCACCCCTAGAGTAGAAACTCAAAAAAGTGACCCCATTTTGGAAAATACACCCCTTAAGGTATTCAAAACTTATATTATAAACTTTGGTAACCCTTTAGGTGGCACAGGACTTTGCATAAAAAGGCATTTAATTTTTACACTTTAGTGTAATTTCAGCTGCTTGCCTGCTGCTAGTGTGTGTCAGGCCGACTTCAACTGACTGTAGTGTGCCCACTGCCAGTGCCCACCCCTGTCATCCCGTGTGGCACAGGACTTTGCATCAAAAAAGGCATTTCATTTTTACACTTTAATCTAAGGTTAGTTGCCTGCCAGTGTGTGTCAGGCTAAATTCCACTGACTGTAGTGTGCTCACTGCCAGTGCCCACCACTCATAACGGCTGGCACAGGACTTTGCATAAAAAGGCATTTAATTTTTACACTTTAGTGTAATTTCAGCTGCTTGCCTGCTGCTAGTGTGTGTCAGGCCGACTTCAACTGACTGTAGTGTGCCCACTGCCAGTGCCCACCCCTGTCATTCCGTGTGGCACAGGACTTTGCATCAAAAACAGGCATTTAATTTTTACACTTTAGTGTAATTTCAGTTGCTTGACTGCTGCCAGTGTGTGTCAGGCCGACTTCCACTGACTGTAGTGTGCCCACTGCCAGTGCCCACCCCTGTCATCCCGTGTGGCACAGTACTTTGCATCAAAAAAGGCATTTAATTTTTACACTTTAGTGTAATTTCAGTTGGTTGCCTGCTGCTAGTGTGTGTCAGGCCGACTTCCACTGACTGTAGTGTGCCCACTGCCAGTGCCAACCACTGATACCGGGTGGCACAGTAGCTTGCCGATAAATAAGGCATTTAATTTTTAGACAGTAGTCTAAATTCAGTTGTTTGCCTGCTGCCAGTGTGTGTCAGGCCCACTTCCACAGACTGTAGTGTGCCCACTGCCAGTGCCAACCACTGATACCGGGTGGCACAGTAGCTTGCCGATAAATAAGGCATTTAATTTTTACACAGTCTAATTTCACTTGCTTGCCTGCTGCTAGTGTGTGTCAGGCCGACTTCCACTGACTGTAGTGTGCCCACTGCCAGTGCCAACCACTGATACCGGGTGGCACAGTAGCTTGCCGATAAATAAGGCATTTAATTTTTACACAGTCTAATTTCACTTGCTTGCCTGCTGCTAGTGTTTGTCAGGCCGACTTCCACCGACTGTAGTGTGCCCACTGCCAGTGCCAACCACTGATACCGGGTGGCACAGTAGCTTGCCGATAAATAAGGCATTTAATTTTTACACAGTCTAATTTCAGTTGCTTGCCTGCTGCCAGTGTGTGTCAGGCCCGCTTCCTCTGACTGTAGTGTGCCCACTGCCAGTGCCAACCATTGATACCGGGTGGCACAGTAGCTTACCGATAAATAAGGCATTTAATTTTTAAACAATAGTCTAAATTCAGTTGCTTGCCTGCTGCCAGTGTGTGTCAGGCCCACTTCCACTGACTGTAGTGTGCCCACTGCCAGTGCCAACCACTGATACCGGGTGGCACAATAGCTTGCCGATAAATAAGGCATTTCATTTTTAGACAGTAGTCTAAATTCAGTTGCTTGCCTGCTGCCAGTGTGTGTCAGGCCCACTTCCACTGACTGTAGTGTGCCCACTGCCAGTGCCAACCACTGATACCGGGTGGCACAGTAGCTTGCCCATAAATAAGGCATTTAATTTTTACACAGTCTAATTTCAGTTGCTTGCCTGCTGCTAGTGTGTGTCAGGCCGACTTCCACTGACTGTAGTGTGCCCACTGCCAGTGCCAACCACTGATACCGGGTGGCACAGTAGCTTGCCGATAAATAAGGCATTTAATTTTTAGACAGTAGTCTAATTTCAGTTGCTTGCCTGCTGCCAGTGTGTGTCAGGCCCACTTCCACAGACTGTAGTGTGCCCACTGCCAGTGCCAACCACTGATACCGGGTGGCACAGTAGCTTGCCGATAAATAAGGCATTTAATTTTTAGACAGTAGTCTAAATTCTGTTGCTTGCCTGCTGCCAGTTGTGTCAGGCCCACTTCCACATACTGTTGTGTGCCCACTGCCAGTACCAACCACTGATACCGGGTGGCACAGTAGCTTGCCGATAAATAAGGCATTTAATTTTTAGACAGTAGTCTAAATTCAGTTGCTTGCCTGCTGCCAGTGTGTGTCAGGCCCACTTCCACTGACTGTAGTGTGCCCACTGCCAGTGCCCACCACTGATACCGGGTGGCACAGTACCTAGCACGCGTAGTACCACTTATCTAAAAAAATGACAGGCAGAGGCAGGCCGTCGTGGTCGTGGTGCTGTGCTTTCCACTGTCCCTGAATAATGCCCAGTGTTCAGAGGCCACGTACCCTGAACCCGAAAAATTCTGAGGACATAGTTGACTGGCTTAGACAGGACACCCAATCTTCAACAGCTTCCGCTTAAGAACCTTGACGCACCATCCTCCTCCAGCTCAGCTTCGGTCACCTGCTCTCAAGTTACCACGCACCCGCCCGCCGCCACCACCACCACAGCCACCACAGCCACCACAGCCGCTTCACTTGATCTGTCAGAGGAGTTATTTACACATCAGTTGGATGCAATTAGTGATGCGCAACCATTATTGCCAGATGATGTAGATTACGGGATATGTCTCAGTCAGGCTTGATTACACACATGGACGTACAGTGATGATGATGATGATGATGATGTTGTACCCGCTGCTGCTTCCTTTGCTGAGGTGTCAGATACAAGTAAAGCGGTTGATGATGACGATGTGTCCACGGATGCCACGTGGGTGCCTGCTCGAAGAGAAGAAGAGGGGGAAAGTTCAGAAGGGGAGACAGAGAGAATGAGGAGACGAGTTGGAAGCAGGGGAGGTCGTCGCAAGGAGTTAGTGGCACAGTCAGACAGCATGTATCGGCACCTGGGGTCAGCCAGACAGCACGCCAGTCAACGCATGCTGTTGCAACCACCAGAATGCCGTCATTGCAAAGCTCAGCAGTGTGGCATTTTTGTGTGTGTCTGCCTCTGATAACAGCAATGCCATTTCCAACCTGTGCCAAAAGAAGCTGAGTCGTGGGAAGTCCAACACCCACCTTGGTACAACTGCTTTGCGAAGGCACATGATCTCACATCACAAATGCCTATGGGATCAACACATGAGTACAAGCAGCACACAAACTCAAAGCCACCATGCTCCTCCTGGTCCAGCATCTTCAGCCACGTCAACCACTGCTGTCCTCCTGTCCCCTCTCAACCACCTGCCACTCCATCTCTCACCTTCAGCAGTTCCTGCTCATCTGCCCACAGTCAGGTGTCTGTCAAGGACATGTTTGAGTGTAAAAAGCCAATGTCACAGAATCACCCCCTTGCCCGGCGACTGACAGCTGGCTTGACGGAACTCTTAGCCCGCCAGCTTTTACCATACCAGCTGGTAGAGTCTGAGGCCTTCAAAAAATTTGTCGCTATTGGGACACCACAGTGGAAGGTACCCGGCCAATTTTTTTTTTTTAAAAAGGCAATCCCAAACCTCTACCATGTCATTGAAAAGGAAGTCATGGCATCTCTGGCATACAGTGTTGGGGCAAGGGTCCATCTGACCACTGATACCTGGTCTGCAAAGCACGGTCAGGGCAGGTATATCACGTATACTGCGCATTGGGTCAACCTGCTGACGGCTGACAAGCATGGAATGCGTGGCTCTGCAGCGGAGTTGGTGACACCACCACGACTTGCAGGCAGACCTACTGCCACCTCCTCTACTCTTACTCCATCCTCTTCGATATCCTCCTCGGCTGAGTCCTCTTCTGCTGCGGCGTCTGGCTGCACATCAACTGAATCCCCTCAGCTCCCCAGGGGTTATTCCACATCCCGGATACGACAGTGTCACGCTGTCTTGGGGTTGACTTGCCTGAAAGCAGAGAGCCACACAGGACCAGCACTCCTGTCCGCCCTGAACGCACAGGTGGATCAGTGGCTGACCCCGCACCAACTGGAGATCAGCAAAGTGGTGTGTGACAATGGAAGCAATCTGTTGGCGGCATTTAATTTGGGCAAGTTGTCACATGTGCCGTGCATGGCACATGTGTTGAATCTCATCGTACAATGTTTTGTGTCTAAGTACCCAGGCTTACAGGACGTCCTCAAGCAGGCCAGGAAGGTGTGTGGCCATTTCAGGCGTTCCTACACGGCCATGGTGCACTTTTCCGATTTTCAGCGGCGAAACAACATGCCAGTGAGGCGCTTGATATGCGACAGCCCGACACGTTGGAATTCAACACTCCTGATGTTCGACCGCCTGCTTCAACAAGAAAAAGCCGTCAACGAGTATTTGTATGACCGGGGTGCTAGGACAGCCTCTGCGGAGCTGGGAATATTTTTGCCACGTTACTGGACACTCATGCGCAATGCCTGTAGGCTCATGCGTCCTTTGAGGAGGTGAAAAACCTAGTCAGTCGCACTGAAGGCACCATCAGCGACCTCATCCCATTTGTTTTCTTCCTGGAGCGTGCCCTGCGAAGAGTTCTGGATCAGGCTGTAGATGAGCGTGAAGAGGAAGAGGAAGAGTTGCGGTCACCATCACCACCAGAAACAGCCTTGTCATCATCGCTTGCCGGACCTGCAGCAACGCTCGAAGAGGAGTATGAGGAAGAGGAGTCAGAGGAGGAATGTGGCGGCTTTGAGGAGGAGGAAGACCAACCACAGCAGGCACCCCAGGGTGCTCGTTGTTGTCACCTATCTGGGACCCATGGTGTTGTACGTGGCTGGGGGAAGAACAGACCGTCAATGACATCAGTGAGGACGAGGAACGGGAAATGAGTAGCTCTGCATCCAACCTTGTTCAAATGTGGTATTTCATGCTTTCATGTCTGTTGAGGGACCCACGTATAAAAAGGATGAAGGAGAACGATCTGTACTGGGTGGCCACGCTAATACACCCCGGTATAAGCAGAAAGTGGCAGAAATGTTACCAAATTACCGAAAGTCGTAAAGGATGCAGCAGTTCAAAACCAAACTAAAACATATGCTTTACACAGCTTATAAGGGGATGTCACAGCACAACGGGAATCTAACAGGGAAGAGGTGAGTGTAATCCTCCTCCTACCACGGCGGCAAGGACTGGACGATTTACAGATGTGTTGTTGATGGAGGACATGCGGAGCTTTTCAGTCCTACTCATCGCCACAGCCCTTCGGGATCCAGCCTTAGAGAACGACTCGACCGACAGGTAGCAGACTACCTCGCCTTAACAGCAGATATTGACACTCTGAGGAGCAATGAACCCCTTCACTACTGGGTGTGCAGGCTTGACCTGTGGCCTGAGCTATCCCAGTTCGCGATAGAACTTCTGGCCTGCCCTGCTTCAAGTGTCCTGTCAGAAAGGACCTTCAGTGCAGCAGGAGGCATTGTCACTGACAAGAGAAGTCGCCTCGGTCAAAAAAGTGTTGATTACCTCACCTTCATAAAGATGAATGAGGCATGGATCCCGAAGGGACTGACAGTGGGGGATACGTTTGACTAACAAAAGGCCCGATTACATGCCTTGGCCTCAAAATGGTCCCCACGCTGCTGTATTTAATGTCTGCATACCGGATGACTTTCGTGAATTCTCCACCACCAACTAGGGTTCAAGCCGCAATGTTTTAGTCACTTTTCTGCCTGGAAAACATCAATTTTTCCGGCCGCTACAATAGCGGCTGCAACAATGCCATTATTTTTCAGGCATGTGTACATGCCTAATTTTTCTGTCCTATGGTGCAGCACTGTGGCTGCAAAAACAAACCAAAAAAAAAGGCACATACAAGTGTCAATTCCCCTTCGTGATCGTTACCTTGTTGTGGTGAAGGGGCTTGCGTATCACAATGAAGCAATCATCACCTCTATGAGTGTGAGTGGCAATGTTGCCACACCCCAGATGATAAGGCCGTTGCTTCATTATGGTCAGACCAAAAGCGATTGGACGGCTGGATAATATTTCATAGAAAAACATTAATTTACCTTTTTTTTACTGATGAGAATAGTACTACAGAAAATACCACTCATATCGGGTGTGACAGTAAATTGCGAGGCGCAGACGCAGTCACCGTGGATTAAAACAGAGTGGAGGGAGCCAGCGTTTTTAACCATCTCCCGTTCGAAAAATCTATTCAATAAATGGCCCCCAGATTGGGAACGTTAAAGGGATTAAACTGATGAGAATAGTACTACAGAAAATACCACTCATATCGGGTGTGACAGTAAATTGCACGGCGCAGACGCAGTCACCATGGTTTAAAAACAGAGTGGAGGGAGCCAGCGTTTTTTAACCATCTCCCCGTTCGAAAAATCAATTCAATTCATCTTTTGGGGACCCTTGGTGTTGTACGTGGCTGGGTGGAGGAAGAAACCTTCATGTTTTAAAGCATGTTATTCCAAACAATTTAGGAATGTTAGCTGATTTATGCCCTTTATGGATTAAAACCCGACTCTGCGTCCACTACGTAATTTTCCATGGGAGTTTTGCCAAAGATCCCCCTCCGGCATGCCACAGTCCAGGTGTTAGACCCTTGAAACAACTTTCCCATCACTATTGTGGCCAGAAAGAGTCCCTGTGGGTTTTAAAATTCGCCTGCCAATTGAAGTCTATGGCGGTTCGCCCGGTTCGCCCGTTCGCGAACATTTGCGGAAGTTCGCGTTCGCTGTTCGCGAACGGAAAATTTTATGTTCGCGACATCACTAGTCCCCCATAGCAGTGTGTGATCCACAGGTCCCCCATAACATTGTGACATCCACAGGTTCCCCATAACATTGTAACATCCACAAGTCCCCCATAACAGTGTGACATCCACAGGTCCCCTATAACAGTGTGACATCCACAGGTCCCCCATAACAGTGTGACATTCACTGGTCCCCCATAACAGTGTGACATCCACAGGTCCCCCATAACATTGTGACATCCACAGGTCCCCCATAACAGTGTGACATCCACAGGTCCCCTATAACAGTGTGACATCCTCAGGTCCCCCCATAGCAGTTTGTCAACCACATGTTCCCCATAACATTGTGCATGCGCAGCATTATCTCCATTCAGTGCTATAAAATTTCTAAAAATAGCAGAGCCAGTGATCAGCTATTATCAGAACACTCATAGCAAAATGGAGGATGACCATGCATGCACATTGTGCTCTCCCTTCACTTCATGGGCCCCAATGGGACAGCTCCTTTTTTCAGCTTGTGGTTTTTTAAACTACACCATGGAAATACAGAAGTGCCCAGGCTATTCATAACACGTGGTCCATGTCCACAATTCCCATTGAAAATGGAAATGAATGAAAATCCACACCAAAACTGCATCAAAAAGTGTTTTATAAAATTAGTCAGAAAAAAAAACATATAAAAAAAAATATAAAAAAAACCTTAAGAAATTCTGCATTAGGTTTTTTTAAGCACAGAAAATACTCTGTGTGAACATACCCAAAGAGGCTGCAGGATAAGCAGCTTACAGTTGAAAGGCTAAAGAGATATAATGTGTCATTCTACACTCAGCTGCTGTGGTTGCAACTGCTGTCCGTGCCTACAAAGTTCTGTCAAACTACTAGTCCAATATTTTAGGATTTGGGGCCCCACTTTCAATTTTGCCCAGGGTCACACCTTTCACAGCATTTATGTAGAACAGGGTTCGGTAGGGGAGGTTACACCCTGGGTAATAGGAACAATCTTATTACACCTTGCTGCACTGACTGGGGATCCAAATAGCCATTATAGTGCTCTGTAACTACAGCAAACCAGTCTTGTTATTGGGGTGCAAGTGCTGTTTGATTCAGGCATTAACAGGGTTTATTACAAGGAAATATTTCTACAGTACGTCTTATTTGCCCTTGTGCGGTGCAGTTATATGTGGTAAAGCCCTTTTGCCATGTATTAGTGGCAAAAGAAAAGTATTTTTGTCATTCAGCAGTGTAGTTATATGTTAAAAAGCCTTTTGTGGAGTGTATAAGTGGAAAAAATAAGGGCCTATTTGCCGTTCAGCGGTGCAGTTATATGTTGTAAAGCCCTCTTTGCTTATTAGCCGTTGTGTGGTGAAGTGAGAAAATTACTGACTTTTTGGGTTGTTTTAATTTCATTTATTTATTTTATCTAACACTATGTGAGTCACTCTGTGGTCTCCTCATGTTTCTGCCACCTCCCACTATGATCGCTTGCTATTATACTTTCTGTGATATAAGGTGACAAAATGGCTTTTTGGCACAGTTTTTATTTTATTTTATTTACTGTGTTTACCTGAGGGGTTAGATCATGTGATATTTTTATAGAGCAGGTCATTATGGACATGGCAATACCTAATATGTATACTTTTTTATTTATTTAAGTTTTACACAATGATATCTTTTTGGAAAAAAATAAATAAATCATGTTTTAGTGTCTCCATAGTCTGAGAGCCATAGTTATTTTTATTTTTTGGGTGATTGTGTTAAGTAGGGTATCATTTTTTGTGGGATGAGATGACAGTTTGATTGACACTATTTTGGGGTGCATATGACTTTTTGATCACTTGCTATTACACTTTTTGTGATGTAAGGTGAAAGAAATGGCTTTTTGGCAGTTTAAAAAAAAAATTACGGTGTTCACCTGAAGACTTAGGTCATGTGGTATTTCTTTTTAGAGCAGGTTGTTATGGATGCGGCTACACCTAATATGTCTACTTTTTCTATTTTTTTACATTTAACACAATAAAAGCATTTTTGTTTTCATAGTCTGAGAGCCATAGTTTTTTGAGCGATTGTCTTAGATAGGGTCTCATTTTTTGTGGGATGAGGTGACAGTTAGATTGGTATGATTTTGGGGGAATACGCCATTTTGATCGCTTGGTGTTACACTTTCAGTGAAGTAAGGTGACAAAAAAATTTCTTTTTTAGCACCGTTTATATTTTATATTTTTGACGGTGTTCACGTGAGGGGTCAGGTCATCTGATATTTCTATAGAGCTGGTGGATATGGAGGTGTGGATACCTAGTATGTCTACTTTTCTTTTTTTCCCTATTTTTTACAATACTTTTTAACGTTATTTTGGGAAAAGGACGCTTTTTTATTTAAACTTTAATTTTATTTCTTTTTGGGGGAAACTTTATGTTCGTAACTTTTTTTTTTCCCACTTTATTTTTTGTCCCACTCTGGGACTTCAACTTTTGCGGGTCTGATCCCATTTTTAATGCATCACAATACTTCTGTATTGCAATGCATTGACTGTAAGTGTATTACACTGTGTAATACACTTCAGCCTGCTTGCCTGTGAGATCCAGGGGCTGGATCTCACAGGCTGTCACTGAAGGCAGCCACGATGCCTAAGGAAAGCATCGGGCTGCCTTCCCTGCCATCGGGTCACGTCACAGCAGCACAGGGACCCGATGGACACCCCGCACCCGACACGATCCCGCATGTGCCACGGTCAGCGCTGACTTTAGCAGTGTGAGGGTTAATGTGGCGGCATCTGTGTTTTCAGTGATTTGCGGACCTCTGCTGCTGATCGGGCGGGTGCAGCTCCTGCAGCCGCCCGATCAGCCCGCTGTACATGTACGGCGCTGGTCCTTAAGTCACGTCCACCAGTGCTGTACACGGCGCGGGTCATTATAGGGTGATAAATAGTGTTGAGCTAACAGTTCGAGAATAGTTCGGGTTCGAGTTCGGAGTTCGGCATGTTCTCTCGGTGCATTTTGAAAGTACTATATAGCAGAATAGTACAGGCTTAAAGCTGAAATCGCATTGCGATTACAACTTTGAGCTACCGATCACCATGGGAACGCCTCCTCCAGTAGAATGTACTGTCGGATGTTTGAATTACGTTGAAATCGCAATGCGATTCTTATATATTTGCTTAATCGCATTGCGATTTCAACTTCTCAAATCCGACAGTACATTCTAGCATTTTTCCCATGGTGATGTAGACGCTCCATTAGCACGGAATCCGGCTGAAGCAGAAATCGCAATGCGATTCTTAGAACTCAAATAAATCGCATCACACTACACGCTCTAATTGCATTCGATTTTAACTTTACTGTTTGGTTTTGTATCGCGATAATACAAAATTTGAATAATCGTGTGCGTGCTGTTCTAGCACGCAGTGCTACTCGTATCTCACTATTGTTCTAATCGCATTCGATGTTAACTTATGTATTTTTTTTTTTTTGCCAGGCATCAAATAGAATGCGATGCCTGTCAAAAAAGCATAAGTTAAAATCGAATGCCATTAGAACTTAAGAGTGGGATACGAATAGCACTAGTGTTGTTGTTGAGCGCACATTTCGAGAATAGTTCCGGTCCGTACAGAATTTTGGGGTGTTCAGTGACACGATCCGAACCCGAACATTTTCATAAAAATTGGGTTCGGTTTTGTAGTTCGTCATTTTTGTGGCGCATTTTGAAAGGCTGCAAAGCAGCCAATCAACATGCATCATACTACTTGCCCTAAGATGCCATCGCAGCCATGCCTACTATTGGCAAGGCTGTGATTGGCCAAGTGCAGCATGTGACTCAGCCTCTTTATAAGCTTGTGCGCACGTCGCGATGTGCTCACTCCCGCTGTGATTAGACCAGGGATATGATGCAGCTGCTGTGAGGGCGAGATAGGCAGGGATAATTGAGGAAGAAAACCTGATAAGAAGTGAATGATCTAAACCTGTGCATCAGAACAACTCAGCTGAGCTGTTCACTGAAAGTTTATTTTTTTACACTGGCCAGATCGATTTTTACCGGCACATGTAACTGGGCTGACCGGCGGCGGCCATTTTGGGACCTGTGGTGCGCCAGCTCAAGCTGCCACAGAGTCCAAAGAAAAGCTCCAAAGAATTGAAAATCTACTCCTGTGACACAGAACAACAGCGATTCAGCTGCTCAGTCAAAGTCAATTTTTTTTCTGGCTGGGCAGACCATTTTCTGGCACATGTTACTGGGCTGATAGGCGGCGGCCATTTTGGGACTTGTGGTGCTACAGCAAAAGCTGCCACAGCGTCCATTAATCTCATGTAATAGTCGATTTTTTCATAGATATACTACATCAGGGGTTTGGCTGTGCTTGTGTCACCCCTACTAACTGCCAATATATTTAATATATCAGTGGTGAAACTGAAAGTAACCCACTTGGATAGCAAATCCCATGAATGTGCTGTTCCAGCTAGGCTAGCCAGTGTCACTACAGCCAGGTCCAATACTGTCAGCCAGAAATTAAATTTTTTTTTTTTGCCAGAAATATAAATTAAAAAATCTTTCCCTGTAACAAACATAATTCTGGTGTTAGACCAGAAGAAGCACTCCTTCAGTAAATAATACTGTAAAAAGGTTTAGGCAATAATTCTCCCAGTGTGGGCAATTCATGTACCAAAACGAGCATTTTAAAAATTCCGGTGTTCTGAAATACCAGCAGTCCTCTTGTAATTAATACCAGAAAAAGGCATTATAGTGTCCAGTGTTGTCATTTTGGTTCCAAAAAGGCCAATTTAATCAATCTGGTGTTGGTGACACCCGAAATAGTAGGCCGCACGTTGTTACTCCTTTGAAAAGGAAATAGTTCTCCCACTGTGGGAATTCATTTAACATAAGTAGCATTTAAAAATTCTGGTGTCCAATTTGCAGCAGTCCTCTTGTAATTAATACCAGAAAAAGGCATTATAGTGTCCAGTGTTGTCATTTTGGTTCCAAAAGGCCAATTTAATCAATCTGGTGTTGGTGACACCCGAAATAGTAGGCCGCACGTTGTTACTCCTTTGAAAAGGAAATAGTTCTCCCACTGTGGGAATTCATTTAACATAAGTAGCATTTAAAAATTCTGGTGTCCAATTTGCAGCAGTCCTCTTGTAATTAATACCAGAAAAAGGCATTATAGTGTCCAGTGTTGTCATTTTGGTTCCAAAAAGGCCAATTTAATCAATCTGGTGTTGGTGACACCCGAAATAGTAGGCCGCACGTTGTTACTCCTTTAAAAGGAAATAGTTCTCCCACTGTGGGAATTCATTTAACATAAGTAGCATTTAAAAAATTCTGGTGTCCAATTTGCAGCAGTCCTCTTGTAATTAATACCAGAAAAAGGCATTATAGTGTCCAGTGTTGTCATTTTGGTTCCAAAAAGGCCAATTTAATCAATCTGGTGTTGGTGACACCCGAAATAGTAGGCCGCACGTTGTTACTCCTTTGAAAAGGAAATAGTTCTCCCACTGTGGGAATTCATTTAACATAAGTAGCATTTAAAAAATTCTGGTGTCCAATTTGCAGCAGTCCTCTTGTAATTAATACCAGAAAAGGCATTATAGTGTCCAGTGTTGTCATTTTGGTTCCAAAAGGCCAATTTAATCAATCTGGTGTTGGTGACACCCGAAATAGTAGGCCGCACGTTGTTACTCCTGTGAAAAGGAAATAGTTCTCCCACTGTGGGAATTCATTTAACATAAGTAGCATTTAAAAAATTCTGGTGTCCAATTTGCAGCAGTCCTCTTGTAATTAATACCAGAAAAAGGCATTATAGTGTCCAGTGTTGTCATTTTGGTTCCAAAAAGGCCAATTTAATCAATCTGGTGTTGGTGACACCCGAAATAGTAGGCCGCACGTTGTTACTCCTTTGAAAAGGAAATAGTTCTCCCACTGTGGGAATTCATTTAACATAAGTAGCATTTAAAAAATTCTGGTGTCCAATTTGCAGCAGTCCTCTTGTAATTAATACCAGAAAAAGGCATTATAGTGTCCAGTGTTGTCATTTTGGTTCCAAAAAGGCCAATTTAATCAATCTGGTGTTGGTGACACCCGAAATAGTAGGCCGCACGTTGTTACTCCTTTGAAAAGGAAATAGTTCTCCCACTGTGGGAATTCATTTAACATAAGTAGCATTTAAAAATTCTGGTGTCCAATTTGCAGCAGTCTTCTTGTAATTAATACCAGAAAAAGGCATTATAGTGTCCAGTGTTGTCATTTTGGTTCCAAAAGGCCAATTTAATCAATCTGGTGTTGGTGACACCCGAAATAGTAGGCCGCACGTTGTTACTCCTTTAAAAAGGAAATAGTTCTCCCACTGTGGGAATTCATTTAACATAAGTAGCATTTAAAAAATTCTGGTGTCCAATTTGCAGCAGTCCTCTTGTAATTAATACCAGAAAAAGGCATTATAGTGTCCAGTGTTGTCATTTTGGTTCCAAAAAGGCCAATTTAATCAATCTGGTGTTGGTGACACCCGAAATAGTAGGCCGCACGTTGTTACTCCTTTGAAAAGGAAATAGTTCTCCCACTGTGGGAATTCATTTAACATAAGTAGCATTTAAAAAATTCTGGTGTCCAATTTGCAGCAGTCCTCTTGTAATTAATACCAGAAAAAGGCATTATAGTGTCCAGTGTTGTCATTTTGGTTCCAAAAGGCCAATTTAATCAATCTGGTGTTGGTGACACCCGAAATAGTAGGCCGCACGTTGTTACTCCTTTGAAAAGGAAATAGTTCTCCCACTGTGGGAATTCATTTAACATAAGTAGCATTTAAAAAATTCTGGTGTCCAATTTGCAGCAGTCCTCTTGTAATTAATACCAGAAAAAGGCATTATAGTGTCCAGTGTTGTCATTTTGGTTCCAAAAGGCCAATTTAATCAATCTGGTGTTGGTGACACCCGAAATAGTAGGCCGCACGTTGTTACTCCTTTGAAAAGGAAATAGTTCTCCCACTGTGGGAATTCATTTAACATAAGTAGCATTTAAAAATTCTGGTGTCCAATTTGCAGCAGTCTTCTTGTAATTAATACCAGAAAAAGGCATTATAGTGTCCAGTGTTGTCATTTTGGTTCCAAAAGGCCAATTTAATCAATCTGGTGTTGGTGACACCCGAAATAGTAGGCCGCACGTTGTTACTCCTTTAAAAGGAAATAGTTCTCCCACTGTGGGAATTCATTTAACATAAGTAGCATTTAAAAAATTCTGGTGTCCAATTTGCAGCAGTCCTCTTGTAATTAATACCAGAAAAAGGCATTATAGTGTCCAGTGTTGTCATTTTGGTTCCAAAAGGCCAATTTAATCAATCTGGTGTTGGTGACACCCGAAATAGTAGGCCGCACGTTGTTACTCCTGTAAAAGGAAATAGTTCTCCCACTGTGGGAATTCATTTAACATAAGTAGCATTTAAAAAATTCTGGTGTCCAATTTGCAGCAGTCTTCTTGTAATTAATACCAGAAAAAGGCATTATAGTGTCCAGTGTTGTCATTTTGGTTCCAAAAGGCCAATTTAATCAATCTGGTGTTGGTGACACCCGAAATAGTAGGCCGCACGTTGTTACTCCTTTGAAAAGGAAATAGTTCTCCCACTGTGGGAATTCATTTAACATAAGTAGCATTTAAAAATTCTGGTGTCCAATTTGCAGCAGTCCTCTTGTAATTAATACCAGAAAAAGGCATTATAGTGTCCAGTGTTGTCATTTTGGTTCCAAAAAGGCCAATTTAATCAATCTGGTGTTGGTGACACCGAAATAGTAGGCCGCACGTTGTTACTCCTTTGAAAAGGAAATAGTTCTCCCACTGTGGGAATTCATTTAACATAAGTAGCATTTAAAAAATTCTGGTGTCCAATTTGCAGCAGTCTTCTTGTAATTAATACCAGAAAAAGGCATTATAGTGTCCAGTGTTGTCATTTTGGTTCCAAAAGGCCAATTTAATCAATCTGGTGTTGGTGACACCCGAAATAGTAGGCCGCACGTTGTTACTCCTTTGAAAAGGAAATAGTTCTCCCACTGTGGGAATTCATTTAACATAAGTAGCATTTAAAAAATTCTGGTGTCCAATTTGCAGCAGTCCTCTTGTAATTAATACCAGAAAAGGCATTATAGTGTCCAGTGTTGTCATTTTGGTTCCAAAAGGCCAATTTAATCAATCTGGTGTTGGTGACACCCGAAATAGTAGGCCGCACGTTGTTACTCCTTTGAAAAGGAAATAGTTCTCCCACTGTGGGAATTCATTTAACATAAGTAGCATTTAAAAAATTCTGGTGTCCAATTTGCAGCAGTCTTCTTGTAATTAATACCAGAAAAAGGCATTATAGTGTCCAGTGTTGTCATTTTGGTTCCAAAAAGGCCAATTTAATCAATCTGGTGTTGGTGACACCCGAAATAGTAGGCCGCACGTTGTTACTCCTTTGAAAAGGAAATAGTTCTCCCACTGTGGGAATTCATTTAACATAAGTAGCATTTAAAAAATTCTGGTGTCCAATTTGCAGCAGTCCTCTTGTAATTAATACCAGAAAAAGGCATTATAGTGTCCAGTGTTGTCATTTTGGTTCCAAAAGGCCAATTTAATCAATCTGGTGTTGGTGACACCCGAAATAGTAGGCCGCACGTTGTTACTCCTTTGAAAAGGAAATAGTTCTCCCACTGTGGGAATTCATTTAACATAAGTAGCATTTAAAAAATTCTGGTGTCCAATTTGCAGCAGTCCTCTTGTAATTAATACCAGAAAAAGGCATTATAGTGTCCAGTGTTGTCATTTTGGTTCCAAAAGGCCAATTTAATCAATCTGGTGTTGGTGACACCCGAAATAGTAGGCCGCACGTTGTTACTCCTTTGAAAAGGAAATAGTTCTCCCACTGTGGGAATTCATTTAACATAAGTAGCATTTAAAAAATTCTGGTGTCCAATTTGCAGCAGTCCTCTTGTAATTAATACCAGAAAAAGGCATTATAGTGTCCAGTGTTGTCATTTTGGTTCCAAAAGGCCAATTTAATCAATCTGGTGTTGGTGACACCCGAAATAGTAGGCCGCACGTTGTTACTCCTTTAAAAGGAAATAGTTCTCCCACTGTGGGAATTCATTTAACATAAGTAGCATTTAAAAAATTCTGGTGTCCAATTTGCAGCAGTTTTCTTGTAATTAATACCGGAAAAAGGAATTACGGTATATCTTCCAGTGTGTGAATTTTGGGGCTAAAAATAATATATTTTATTGTGGTGCGAGTTGAATCGCAACAATGAGAAAACATTCTATTAAGGGACGAGGACGCGGTCGTGGTGGGGTCCGTGGAGTCTCTGTTGCTGGCAGAGGACGTGGCCGTTCGGCCTCAGGCGCACAAAGTAGTGAACCAACTCCCTCAAGTAGCCGGCAGAATTTACAGCGATATTTGGTGGGGCCCAATGCCGTTATGAGGATGGTAAGGCCTGAGCAGGTACAGGCATTAGTCGATTGGGTGGCCGACAGTGCTTCCAGCACGTTCACCACATTGTCTTCCGCCCAGTCTTCTGCGGAAAGCGCACAGGTGGCACCGGAAAACCAAGCCCATCAGTCTGTCACATCACCCCCATGCATATCAGGGAAACTGTCCGAGCCTCAAGTTATGCAGCAGTCTCTTCTTCTGTTTGAAGACTCTGCTGGCAGGGGTTCCCAGGGGCGTCCACCTAGCCCTTCCCTAGCGGTGGAAGACATACCATGCACTGACGCACAACCACTTATGTATCCAGATGATGAGGACATGGGAATACCACCACAGCAGAGTGACCGAGTGTCTGATGATGACGAAACACAGGTGCCCACTGCCGCGTCTTATTGCAGTGTGCAGACTGAACAGGAGGAGGTCAGGGAGGAAGACTGGGTGGAAGACGATGCAGAGGACGATGAGGTCTTAGACCCCACATGGACTGAAGGTCGTGCCGCTGACTTAAATAGTTCAGAGGAAGAGGCAGTGGTGAGACCGAGACAACAGCGAAGCCAAAGAGGGAGCAGGGGGCAAAAGCAGAACACCCGCCGTCCCGAGAGTTCGCCTGCTATTGGCCAGTGCCAACAGGGACCCAGCACCCCAAAGGCATCTTCAAGGAGTTCCCTGGCATGGCACTTCTTCAAACAATGTGCTGAGGACAAGACCAGAGTGGTTTGCACGCTGTGCCATCAGACCCTGAGGCGAGGCATTAACGTTCTTAACCTGAGCACCACCTGCATGATCAGGCATCTACATGCAAAGCATGAACTGCAGTGGAGTGCACACCTCAAAAACAAGGAACCCGCTCAGGCTCCCCCTGCTCCCTCTACCGCTGCTGCCTCGGCTTCCGCCTCGAGAGGAATGTTGCCACCTGCCGAGCAGCAAACAGAGGATGTGCCACCGACACCACCACCACCACCGCCACCGTCACCTTGCGTCTCCACTATTTCACACAGCAGCGTTCAGCTCTCCATCTCTCAAACCTTTGAGAGGAAGCGCAAATTCCCACCTAGTCACCCTCGAGCCCTTGGCCTGAATGCCAGCATTTCTAAACTACTGGCCTTTGAAATGCTGTCATTCCGGCTGGTGGACACAGACAGCTTCAAACAGCTGATGGCCATGGCTGTCCCCCAGTATGTGGTTCCCAGCCGCCACTACTTCTCCAAGACAGCCGTGCCTTCCCTGCACATGCAAGTGTCTGATAAAATCAAGTGTGCACTGCGCAACGCCATTTGTGCCAAGGTCCACCTAACCACAGATACGTGGACCAGTAAGCACGGCCAAGGACGCTATATCTCACTAACTGCACACTGGGTGAATGTAGTGGCGGCTGGGCCCCAGGCGGAGAGTTCCTTGGCGCACGTCCTTCCGCCACCTAGGATCGCAGGGCATCATTCTCTGCCTCCTGTAGCCTCCTCCTCCTACTCGGCTTCCTCCTGCACTGCTTCCACCAGCTCCTCCTGTCAGCCACACACCTTCACCACCAACTTCAGCACAGCCCGGGTAAACGTCAGCAGGCCATTCTGAAACTCTTATGTTTGGGGGACAGGCCCCACACCGCGCAGGAGTTGTGGCGGGGTATTGAACAACAGACGGACGAGTGGTTGCTGCCGGTGGGCCTCAAGCCAGGCCTGGTGGTATGCGATAATGGGCGAAATCTCGTGGCAGCTCTGGGACTAGCCGGTTTGACGCACATCCCTTGCCTGGCGCATGTGCTGAATTTGGTGGTGCAGAGGTTCATTCACCACTACCCCAACATGTCAGAGCTGCTGCATAAAGTGCGGGCCGTCTGTGCGCGCTTCCGGCGTTCACATCCTGCCGCTGCTCGCCTGTCTGCGCTACAGCGGAACTTCGGCCTTCCCGCTCACCGCCTCATATGCGACGTGCCCACCCGGTGGAACTCCACCTTGCACATGCTGGAGAGACTGTGCGAGCAGCAGCAGGCCATAGTGGAGTTTCAGCTGCAGCACGCTCGCGTCAGTCGTACTGCGGAACGGCACCACTTCACCACCAATGATTGGGCCTCCATGCGAGACCTGTGTGCCCTGCTGCACTGCTTTGAGTACTCCACCAAAATGGCCAGTGGCGATGACACTGTTATCAGCGTTACAATACCAATTCTATGTCTCCTAGAGAAAACGCTTAGGGCAATGATGGAAGAGGAGGTGGCCCAGGTGGAGGAGGAGGAGGAGGAGGAGGAGGGCTCGTTTCTAAGACTTTCAGGCCAGTCTGTTAGAAGTAGCTCAGAGGGAGGTTTTTGAAGCAGCAGAGGGCAGGTTCACAAGTCGCCAGCCAAGGCACTCTAATGGAGGACGAGGAGGATGAGGAGGAGGTGGAGGAGGACGAGGATGAAGCAGGTTCACAGCAGGGTGGCAGCCCACACAGCTCAGGCCCATCACTAGTGCGTGGCTGGGGGATACGGTGGACGATGACGATACGCCTCCCACAGAGGACAGCTTGTCCTTACCTCTGGGGAGCCTGGCACACATGAGCGATTACATGCTGCAGTGCCTGCGCAACGACAGCAGAGTTGCCCACATTTTAACGTGTGCTGACTACTGGGTGGCCACCCTGCTGGATCCCCGGTACAAAGACAATGTGCCCACTTTACTTCCTGCACTGGAGCGTGATAGGAAGATGCGCGAGTACAAGCGCACGCTGGTAGACGCGCTCCTGAGAGCATTCCCAACTGTCACAGGGGAACAGGTGGAAGGCCAAGGCCAAGGCAGAGGAGGAGCTAGAGGTCGCCCACGCAGCAGTATCACGGCCAGCTCCTCTGAGGGCAGGGTTAGCATGGCAGAAATGTGGACAAGTTTTGTCTCCACGCCACAGCTAACTGCCCCACCACCTGATACGGAACGTGTTAGCAGGAGGCAGCATTTCACTAACATGGTTGAACAGTATGTCTGCACACCCCTCCACGTACTGACGGACGGTTCGGCCCCATTCAACTTCTGGGTTTCAAAATTGTCCACGTGGCCAGAGTTAGCATGTTATGCCTTGGAGGTGCTTTCCTGCCCGGCGGCCAGCGCTTTATCAGAACGCGTATTCAGCACGGCGGGGGCGTCATTACTGACAAGCGCAGCCGCCTGTCCACAGCCAATGTGGACAAGCTGACGTTCATAAAGATGAACCAGGCATGGATCCCACAGGACCTGTCCCTCCCTTGTGCAGAGTAGTCCTTAATAACTGCCTAAAACATGTCTTGTTGTACTACGGGCCACTTCTTTATTTAATACAAATTTTATGTAACCCACAGTTGAATGAAACTCTCCTCTGTCTGGGCGCCGGGCCTAACTAGATGAAAGTGGCCTGTTAAACTATCGGGTGACATAAAGCCATAACCTCTGCCATGCTACCTCTGTCCTCTGTCTGGGTGCTGAGGCCTAAGTCAAATAAAGCGGTCTTCTGCTGTGCTGGGGGATATGAAGCTAATCTCTGACCTCTCTCCTCTGTCTGGGTCCAAAGGCCTAAGTCACTGAAAGAGGCCTTCTCCTGTGGTGTGTGATATGATGCCTGAATATGTGCTGTGGGCCTCTCTCCTCTGTCTGGGTGAAGGGGTCAAAGTAACTAAATGGTGGCCTACTCCTGTGGTGGTTGATATGATGCCTGAATATGTGCTGTGGGCCTCTCTCCTCTGTCTGGGTGAAGGGGTCAAAGTAACTTTATGGTGGCTTCTCCTGTGGTGGTTGATATTATGCCTGATTCTCTGCTGTGGAACCTCTCCTCTTCCTGGGTGCAGGGGTCAAAGTATCTAAAAGTGTCCTTCTCCTGTGGTGGTTGATATGATGCCTGAATATGTGCTGTGGGCCTCTCTCCTCTGTCTGGGTGAAGGGGTCAAAGTAACTATATGGTGGCTACTCCTGTGGTGGTTGATATTATGCCTGATTCTCTGCTGTGGGACCTCTCTCCTCTGTCCTGGGTGAAGGGGTCAAAGTATCTAAATGGTGTCCTACTCCTGTGGTGGTTGATATGATGCCTGAATATGTGCTGTGTGGCCTCTCTCCTCTGTCTGGGTGAAGGGGTCAAAGTAACTAAATGGTGGCCTACTCCTGTGGTGGTTGATATGATGCCTGAATATGTGCTGTGTGGCCTCTCTCCTCTGTCTGGGTGAAGGGGTCAAAGTAACTAAATGGTGGCCTACTCCTGTGGTGGTTGATATGATGCCTGAATATGTGCTGTGGAACCTCTCTCCTCTGTCTTGGGTGAAGGGGTCAAAGTAACTTTATGGTGGCTTCTCCTGTGGTGGTTGATATTATGCCTGATTCTCTGCTGTGGAACCTCTCTCCTCTTCCTGGGTGCAGGGGTCAAAGTATCTAAAAGTGTCCTTCTCTTGCGGTGGTTGATATGATGCCTGAATATGTGCTGTGTGGCCTCTCTCCTCTGTCTGGGTGAAGGGGTCAAAGTAACTAAATGGTGGCCTACTCCTGTGGTGGTTGATATGATGCCTGAATATGTGCTGTGGCCTCTCTCCTCTGTCTGGGTGAAGGGTCAAAGTAACTAAATGGTGGCCTACTCCTGTGGTGGTTGATATGATGCCTGAATATGTGCTGTGGGGCCTCTCTCCTCTGTTTGGGTGAAGGGGTCAAAGTAACTTTATGGTGGCTTCTCCTGTGGTGGTTGATATTATGCCTGATTCTCTGCTGTGGAACCTCTCTCCTCTTCCTGGGTGCAGGGTCAAAGTATCTAAAAGTGTCCTTCTCTTGCGGTGGTTGATATGATGCCTGAATATGTGCTGTGTGGCCTCTCTCCTCTGTCTGGGTGAAGGGGTCAAAGTAACTAAATGGTGGCCTACTCCTGTGGTGGTTGATATGATGCCTGAATATGTGCTGTGGGGCCTCTCTCCTCTGTTTGGGTGAAGGGGTCAAAGTAACTTTATGGTGGCTTCTCCTGTGGTGGTTGATATTATGCCTGATTCTCTGCTGTGGAACCTCTCTCCTCTTCCTGGGTGCAGGGGTCAAAGTATCTAAAAGTGTCCTTCTCTTGCGGTGGTTGATATGATGCCTGAATATGTGCTGTGTGGCCTCTCTCCTCTGTCTGGGTGAAGGGGTCAAAGTAACTAAATGGTGGCCTACTCCTGTGGTGGTTGATATGATGCCTGAATATGTGCTGTGGAGCCTTTCTCCTCTGTCTGGGTGAAGGGGTCAAAGTAACTAAATGGTGGCTTCTCCTGTGGTGGTTGATATGATGCCTGATTCTCTGCTGTGGGACCTCTCCTTTGTCTGGGTGCTGGGGTCGAAATAATAGTAAGTGACCTTCTCCATTGGTGGGTGACTTGAAGCCTGATTCTGTGCTATGGGACCTCACTCCAATTAATATTGTTTAATTTTTATTTATTTTATGTTAACTCATCATTTCCCTATCTACATTTGTTTGCAGGGGATTTACCTACATTTTGCTGCCTTTTGCAGCTCTCTAGCCCTTTCCGGGTGTGTTTTACAGCCTTACCAGAAACCTTACCAGATCTAGCACATAAACCAGTTGAACTTGAAACCCTTGAAAGATTACAGTAATGAAAAATAATTATTAATATGGGCAACTCTATCTGTACCCTTTGTTTCCAATCAAACAAAACGCAATAAATTTGATTTAACATTATAGTTTTATAAAATAATCTTTAACAAAATAGAATTATTTTTTAACATAAATATATAAATAACCAAAAAAATTAGGGTAATTTTTTAATTTTTCTCTGCTCCTCCAGCAGATCATCGATGTCCTTAAGATGAGCCTCCTCCATGGCTCGCATTTGGTGGGAGAACTGCATCTTGAGCTGCCTCATCTTCCTGGTTTGCTGCTCCCTGAACTGCTGCATTCGCAGCTGGTGCTTCCTTCGCATTGTTTTTATTTTTTTTAACATGATGTTGTCAGCTGTAAAATAAATGAAATAAAATTTGGAAATGTACATTAAAATACAATCATTAATTGTTATATAAAGCTGAGATGATATTTTTTTCTTGAAATCTGTTATATATTGGTTTAGGTAGGATTAATAATAGTTCCTTTTAGTTTTGGGTTATTGACTTAGTAGTTACGTTAATGGTTTTAAAGTTGATCAATTACTTTTTAGTGTTTATTTTTTATATTACTGTAACTGTTATGTGTTGTACTTTATTTGTTGCCTGTTTTATTATATTTTCTTCATTTAAAAAAATAATATAGTTTGTTAAAATATATTCTTACAAAAATTTATATATTGCATGCTTGTTATATCGTACTTCCAAAAATGTATGTGTCAGTTAGATACGTTATGGAAATCAGTACTCCCACCCGTAACATTAGCTTTCTGGGACACTGAATAAATAAAAAATATCCACATCATCCATTTAGCATGTTATGCCTTGGAGGTGCTTTCCTGCCCGGCGGCCAGCGTTTTATCAGAACGCGTATTCAGCACGGCGGGGGGCGTCATTACTGACAAGTGCAGCCGCCTGTCCACAGCCAATGTGGACAAGCTGACGTTCATAAAGATGAACCAGGCATGGATCCCACAGGACCTGTCCCTCCCTTGAGCAGAGTAGTCCTTAATAACTGCCTAAAACATGTCTTGTTGTACTACGGGCCACTTCTTTATTTAATACAAATTTTATGTAACCCACAGTTGAATGAAACTCTCCTCTGTCTGGGCGCCGGGGCCTAACTAGATGAAAGTGGCCTGTTAAACTATCGGGTGACATAAAGCCATAACCTCTGCCATGCTACCTCTGTCCTCTGTCTGGGTGCTGAGGCCTAAGTCAAATAAAGCGGTCTTCTGCTGTGCTGGGGGATATGAAGCTAATCTCTGACCTCTCTCCTCTGTCTGGGTCCAAAGGCCTAAGTCACTGAAAGAGGCCTTCTCCTGTGGTGTGTGATATGATGCCTGAATTTGTGCTGTGGGACCTCTCTCCTCTTCCTGGGTGCAGGGGTCAAAGTATCTAAAAGTGTCCTTCTCTTGCGGTGGTTTATATGATGCCTGAATATGTACTGTGGGGCCTCTCTCCTCTGTTTGGGTGAAGGGGTCAAAGTAACTTTATGGTGGCTTCTCCTGTGGTGGTTGATATTATGCCTGATTCTCTGCTGTGGAACCTTTCTCCTCTTCCTGGGTGCAGGGGTCAAAGTATCTAAAAGTGTCCTTCTCTTGCGGTGGTTGATATGATGCCTGAATATGTGCTGTGTGGCCTCTCTCCTCTGTCTGGGTGAAGGGGTCAAAGTAACTAAATGGTGGCCTACTCCTGTGGTGGTTGATATGATGCCTGAATATGTGCTGTGGGGCCTCTCTCCTCTGTTTGGGTGAAGGGTCAAAGTAACTTTATGGTGGCTTCTCCTGTGGTGGTTGATATTATGCCTGATTCTCTGCTGTGGAACCTCTCTCCTCTTCCTGGGTGCAGGGTCAAAGTATCTAAAAGTGTCCTTCTCTTGCGGTGGTTGATATGATGCCTGAATATGTGCTGTGTGGCCTCTTTCCTCTGTCTGGGTGAAGGGGTCAAAGTAACTAAATGGTGGCCTACTCCTGTGGTGGTTGATGTGATGCCTGAATATGTGCTGTGGGGCCTCTCTCCTCTGTTTGGGTGAAGGGGTCAAAGTAACTTTATGGTGGCTTCTCCTGTGGTGGTTGATATTATGCCTGATTCTCTGCTGTGGGACCTCTCTCCTTTGTCTGGGTGCTGGGGTCGAAATAATAGTAAGTGACCTTCTCCATTGGTGGGTGACTTGAAGCCTGATTCTGTGCTATGGGACCTCACTCCAATTAATATTGTTTAATTTTTATTTATTTTATGTTAACTCATCATTTCCCTATCTACATTTGTTTGCAGGGGATTTACCTACATTTTGCTGCCTTTTGCAGCCCTCTAGCCCTTTCGGGTGTGTTTTACAGCCTTACCAGAAACCTTACCAGATCTAGCACATAAACCAGTTGAACTTGAAACCCTTGAAAGATTACAGTAATGAAAAATAATTATTAATATGGGCAACACTATCTGTACCCTTTGTTTCCAATCAAACAAAACGCAATAAATTTGATTTAACATTATAGTTTTATAAAATAATCTTTAACAAAATAGAATTATTTTTAACATAAATATATAAATAACCAAAAAATTAGGGTAATTTTTAATTTTTCTCTGCTCCTCCAGCAGATCATCGATGTCCTTAAGATGAGCCTCCTCCATGGCTCGCATTTGGTGGGAGAACTGCATCTTGAGCTGCCTCATCTTCCTGGTTTGCTGCTCCCTGAACTGCTGCATTCGCAGCTGGTGCTTCCTTCGCATTGTTTTTATTTTTTTAACATGATGTTGTCAGCTGTAAAATAAATGAAATAAAATTTGAAATGTACATTAAAATACAATCATTAATTGTTATATAAAGCTGAGATGATATTTTTTCTTGAAATCTGTTATATATTGGTTTAGGTAGGATTAATAATAGTTCCTTTTAGTTTTGGGTTATTGACTTAGTAGTTACGTTAATGGTTTTGATGTTGATCAATTACTTTTTAGTGTTTATTTTTATATTACTGTTATGTGTTGTACTTTATTTGTTGCCTGTTTTATTATATTTTCTTCATTTAAAAAAATAATATAGTTTGTTAAAATATATTCTTACAAAAATTTATATATTGCATGCTTGTTATATCGTACTTCCAAAAATGTATGTGTCAGTTAGATACGTTATGGAAATCAGTACTCCCACCCGTAACATTAGCTTTCTGGGACACTGAATAAATAAAAATATCCACATCATCCATTTACCTTCTTGTCGGGGGTAGTGACCATCTCCTCTTCTGCCTCCTCAGAGTCATCACCCTCCTCCACTGCAGCAGGTGGGCTATGGGCCCGATAGCCTGATGGCCCTGCCTCTTCCTGCTCCTCCTCGTCCGAGTGGTCTGTCTCCTCCTCCACCTCCACCGCCTTCTTCTTTTTAGAGAGCTTGGCTCTCACTTTGGGAAGCGGAGCATCTGTAATGATGATGACCAAATTTTTAAAAATGCCAAGATAAACAAGTAAAGCCAAATTACAGTTAAAGGTACACAAATTAATCTATGGTAGTGTCTGGATGGCATAATAATTAACTACACCTATCTTTCTTCTCCTTTTGGCTTAGATCAAGTGTAGTATCATCAGTGTCTGCCTTGACCTGCCGGACCAGGACCCTGTGGGTACCCCCTGCACTCTGCCTTTGAGCATCGTTGATTAAGTTCAGCTTCAACTCACTGCTGCTATTGGGTGTTGGGCCACTCCCCAGGGAACAAGAGTGATTCGAGTCTATGACTTCATTTGGGCATGTGGCCTAATTGTCCTGATCGATGCTTGTTGTCTACACTCGTCCAGACGTGCGAGGAGTTTGGACAAGCTTCAGGGGCCAAAGTCAACTGTGTAAAGTCAAAAACATATGTGGCCCAGAAAGAGGTCTCATATTGCCACCTTTAGCACCCTTTCCCATCAGTTCAACACCACTGTACTAAGTGATTTATTGTAAAGGGTTAAAAATACTTATTTCTCTCACCAACATATTGTTATCTATCTGCTCAGTTATGCAAATAAGTATTGTACCTGGAAAAGATTTATCTCGGATCTTAGTGATCAGATCCATCCTGTGGCGCTTCAGATCTGACCACTTTTTAGAATCGCATCCTTCCGATGAGTGCACCCATGCTTCTGCCACAGATGGAAAGCAATTCTCCGCACTATGGCCTGCTTTTCGCCCCTTGACCTTCTGCGGTCGTACCCCTTCTCCAACATTTCCTGCAAGATAACAATTAAATCATGTAATCCCACAGTTCTAAAATACAATTATTAGTTATCATAGTCATAAGAACCATCAAAAATAACATTTAATATCAAAACAGTCAAAGAGTAGAACATCGCCATCCCTTTAAAAGTGACTTGAACATTGCCGCCCCTTTAAAAGTGACTTGAACACTGCAGCCCCTTTAAAAGTGACTTGAACATCGCCATCCCTTTAAAACTGACTTGAACATCGCCAATTCTCCATCCCTTTAAAAGTGACTTGAACATTGCCGCCCCTTTAAAAGTGACTTGAACACTGCAGCCCCTTTAAAAGTGACTTGAACATCGCCATCCCTTTAAAACTGACTTGAACATCGCCATCCCTTTAAAAGTGACTTGAACATTGCGATCCCTTTAAAAGTGACTTGAATATTGCCGCCCCTTTAAAAGTCACTTGAACATCGCCATCCCTTTAAAAGTGACTTGAACATTGCGATCCCTTTAAAAGTGACTTGAATATTGCCGCCCTTTAAAAGTGACTTGAACATCGCCATCCCTTTAAAAGTGACTTGAACATCGTCATCCCTTTAAAAGTGACTTGAACATTGCCACCCCTTTAACAGTGTCTTTCACTAATCACTCATGTAGTTGTGCAGTCTGCTAAAGCCTGTGATGAGTTTATGTCACCAAGCAGTAGGACATGTGACAGTGTAAGGCAGTTATGAGATCAGTGAAGGCCTGCAGGCTTCTTGGCTAATAAAAATCATTAATAAATAAGTTTAAATCACATTACTGAATTACACACTAACTAAGTTCAATTACTTACAGTTATTAAGAAATCCAGCTCTTCTTTAGAGAAATTACTTTTCGCCATAATCGCTGGGACAGTCACCAATCTCCACTCGTCTCTCTCGATCCGATCCGAGGTAACGCACACACGTACAGACGCACGCATCACGATTCTTGAATAGTTGTATTATCGCGATAATAAAACTAACAGTGTAAAGTTGACTGTATTGCTCTAAGTTATATTCAGGCATCTAATGTAACTTCTATTACAGCACACCAATACTAAAACTGACTAAGTGACAGCTTTAAGTTCTATTCGAACGCGATTATACGTTATTATATATCTGCTTAACGCATTGCCGTTTCAACTTAGCGATTGCTATTCTAAATAATTCCATCCATATTCGTTAACTTACTGACTCAGTAAGTTAACGATATGATATGAGGTATTTAGCAATGCTAAGTTGAAATCTGCAATGCGATTAAGCAAGATATAGAATCGCGATTGCGTTTCAGCAATTCTCAGATCCGACAGTACATTCTACTGGAGGAGGCGTTCCCATGGTGATCGTTAGCTCAAAGTTGTAATCGCAATGCGTTTATTGACGTTATATTATCCCTCTGGGTGTCTTTTACAGGTTAATTTTTATTTATTTTATTTTATTTTAATTCATTTCCCTATCTACATTTGTTTGCAGGGGATTTACCTACATTTTGCTGCCTTTTGCAGCCCTCTAGCCCCTTTCGAGGTCTTTACATGCTTTTTAGTGCCCAAAAGTTCGGGTCCCCCATTGACTTCTATGGGGGTTCGGGTTCATTTTCTCGGAAGTTCGGCGCGGAACCTCTCGAGGCCGAACATTCAGGTGTTCGCTCATCTCTAGTTATAAACACACTGTGCCCTTTTATGTGTTATAATTTCATATTCAAAAGCTTCCAAAAATTTCCCCTTATAGGGGGCAGATGATGTTTAAATATACACGGTGTTATAGGTTTAAAAGAGTTGTACAGTTACAGAAATAATTCTGCCTTGGCAGGTTTAGATGCCTGCTCATATGACACTCATAAGTGTCAAGGCTGTCTATGGGTGTAGTAATAGTAGTAGCAGCTTAGTAGTAATGAGTGGCGGCGGCAGAAGCACCATAACTTGGAACATCACAAGGCTCTCCTATGTGGTAGTAATAGTAGTAGTAGCAGGGGGCATTGCTAGGGTCTTAAAAGATCAGGGCACAAGCCCCAAGGCACATCACCTACCCCCGGGAAAAAAATTATAATATATACTCTGTGTGTCTAATATATATATTAGAGAAAAGTGAGCAGCTTTCCAACCTATAAACAATACTGCGGGTGCAGGCTCAAGGGAACAAGCTTACCCAAAAATCCAGTACAAAAAACATGGTTTAAAGACAAAACACGTATTGAAACCAACAGGGTAAGTGAATTTACGCTAAAAAATGTTGATTTACATGTCAAAATTAATTTTACTCCTGAAACTGATGAACCAGCCATTGATGCATTTATTAAGGGTGTACGACTTGATATTGACATGCTGAAAGCCGGTTATAATAACACCACTTTCAGGCATCCCAATCTCAAAACCCCCAGAAAAACTGTGTAGGCTACCTCCTCCACCTCCAACCTCGGCTTCCATCTACACTGCCAAGGTCACTGCCTTCTCAGCCTCCTACTCCACATCCGAACATTTTCAAAAAAGTTGGGGTCGGGTTCGTTGTTCAGGCGATTTCTTCCCGCTTTCCAGATTTACTGTATTTCCTATTTTGGCAACTGAACTTCACCGCAGAAAATAATAAATCCTTTGGCGGACACTATTAAACTTGGCCAGCCACCTGGAACGCAAATTTACGTTATTAATATTTTGGCAATTGAATTTCACCCCACAGAACAAAATATATCCTTTGCCGGACACTATTAGAATTGTCCAGTCACAGCTGGAACACCAGATTTACAGTATTTCTATTTTTGCAACTGAATTTCACCCCAGAAAATAATATATCCTTTGACTGACACTATGAAACTTGTCCAGTCACAGCTGGAACACCAGATTTACGGTATTTCATATTTTTGCAACTGAATTTCACCCCAGAAAATAATATATCCTTGACGGACACTATTAAACTTGGCCAGCCACAGCTGAAACCACTGATTTATGGTATTGCTATTTTGGCAAATTGAATTTCACCCCAGAAAATAATATATCCTTTGCCGGACACTATTAAACTTGGCCAGCCACAGCTGGAACCACTGATTTATGGTATTGCTATTTTGGCAACTGAATTTCACCCCAGAACAAAATATATCCTTTGCCGGACACTATTAAATTTGTCCAGTCACAGCTGGAAACCAGATTTACTGTATTGCTCTAAGTTATATTCGCGTACGAATGTAACTTCTATTACAGCACACCAATACTAAAACTGACTAAGTGACAGCTTTAAGTTCTATTCGAACGCGATTATGCGATTATTATATATCTGCTTAATCACATTGCCGTTTCAACTTAGCATTGCTATTCTAAATAATTCCATCCATATTCGTTAACTTACTGACTCAGTAAGTTAACGATATGGATGGAATTATTTAGCAATGCTAAGTTGAAATCGCAATGCGATTAAGCAAATATATAAGAATCGCATTGCGATTTCAACTTAATTCTCAGATCCGACAGTACATTCTACTGGAGGAGGCATTCCCATGGTGATCGTTAGCTCAAAGTTGTAATCGCAATGCGTTTATTGCGGTATATTATCTCTCTGGGTGTCTTTTACAGGTTAATTTTTATTTATTTTATTTTATTTTAATTCATTTCCCTATCTACATTTGTTTGCAGGGGATTTACCTACATTTTGCTGCCTTTTGCAGCCCTCTAGCCCTTTCCGGGAGTCTTTTACATGCTTTTTAGTGCCCAAAAGTTCGGGTCCCCATTGACTTCTATGGGGTTCGGGTTCATTTTCTGGAAGTTCGGCCGAACCTCTCGAACCCGAACATTCAGGTGTTCGCTCATCTCTAGTTATAAACACACTGTGCCAGCACATGTGTTATAATTTTCATATTCCAAAGCTTCCAAAAATTTCCCCTTATAGGGGCAGATGATGTTTAAATATACACGGTGTTATAGGTTTAAAAAATTGTACAATTACAAAAAAATAATTCTGCCTTGGCAGGTTTAGATGCCTGCTCATATGACACTCATAAGTGTCAAGGCTGTCTATGGGTAGTAATAGTAGTAGCAGCAGTAGTAATAGTGGCGGCAGCAGAAGCACCATAGCTTGGAACATACAAGGCTCTCTATGGTAGTAATAGTAGTAGTAGCAGGGGCATTGCTAGGGTCTTAAAAGATCAGGGGCACAAGCCCCAAGGCACATGCCTACCCCCGGGAAAAAATTATAATATACTCTGTGTGTCTAATATATATATTAGAAAAAGTAAGGCAGCACCAACCTATAAACAATACTGCGGGTGCAGGCTCAAAGGGCAAGCTTACCCAAAATCCAGTACAAAAACATGGTTTAAAGACAAAACACGTATTGAAACCAACAGGGTAAGTGAATTTACGCTAAAAAATGTTGATTTACATGTCAAAATTAATTTTACTCCTGAAACTGATGAACCAGCCATTGATGCATTTATTAAGGGTGTACGACTTGATATTGACATGCTGAAAGCCGGTTATAATAACACCACTTTCAGGCATCCCAATCTCAAAACCCCCAAAAAACTGTGTAGGCTACCTCCTCCACCTCCAACCTCGCTTCCATCTACACTGCCAAGGTCACTGCCTTCTCAACCTCCTACTCCACATCCGAACATTTTCAAAAAGTTGGGGTTCGGGTTCGTTGTTCGCGATTTCTTCCCGCTTTCCAGATTTACTGTATTTCTATTTTGGCAACTGAATTTCACCGCAGAAAATAATAAATCCTTTGACGGTCACTATTAAACTTGGCCAGCCACCTCTGGAACACCAAATTTACGTTATTAATATTTTGGCAATTGAATTTCACCCCAGAACAAAATATATCCTTTGCCGGACACTATTAAAATTGTCCAGTCACAGCTGGAACACCAGATTTACAGTATTTCTATTTTTGCAACTGAATTTCACCGCAGAAAATAATATATCCTATGACTGACACTATGAAACTTGTCTAGTCACAGCTGGAACACCAAATTTACAGTATTTCAATTTTTGCAACTGAATTCTACCCCAGAAAATAATATATCCTTGACGGACACTATTAAACTTGGCCAGCCACAGCTGAAACCACTGATTTATGGTATTGCTATTTTGGCAATTGAATTTCACCCCAGAAAAAAATATATCCTTTTCCGGACACTATTAAACTTGGCCAGCCACAGCTGAAACCACTGATTTATGGTATTGCTATTTTGGCAATTGAATTTCACCCCAGAACAAAATATATTCTTTGCCGGACACTATTAAATTTGTCCAGTCACAGCTGGAACACCAGATTTACAGTATTTCTATTTTTGCAACTGAATTTCACCGCAGAAAATAATATATCCTATGACGGACACTATGAAACTTGTCCAGTCACAGCTGGAACACCAGATTTACTATATTTCTATTTTGGCAACTGAATTTCACCCCAGAAAAAAAAATATCCTTTGCCGGACACTATTAAAATTTGCCAGCCACTGCTGGGACACCAGATTTAGGGGATTGCTATTTTGGCAATTGAATTTCACCACAGAAAAAATCTATCCTTTGCCAGACAGCAGACAGTATTACACTTGGCTAGCCACAACTGGAACACCAGTTTTAGGGGATTGCTATTTTGGCAATTGAATTTAACCCCACAATAAAATATAGAAATTTCTATCCTGAGTTTCTAGGGGTGACAATAAGCACAACCAAGCCCCTGATGTAGGATATAGCAAAAAAAAATAAAAAAAAATAGTATTGATAGATTGATGGACTTGGTGGCAGCTTGTGCTGGTGCACCACAAGACACAAAATGGCTGCCGATCACCCCAGAAAAAGTGACAGAAAACGCTCTGTGCAGCCTAAAAACCAGTGAGCAATTAACTAGCAGAAGTTGAATGATTCACAGCTGTAGATCGGTCACTTCATTAGGTGTTTTTGCTGAGTTTTCCCTGCCTAATCTCGCCCTCACAGCAGCTGTGTCCTATCCCTACACTAATCAGAGCAGATTGACATGCAGCGCTATGTGACCCCAGCTTAAATAGAGGCTGGGTCACATGCTGCACTGGTCAATCACAGCCATGCCATTAGTAGGCATGGCTGTGATGGCTTCTTAGGGCAAGAAGTAAAACGCTAGCTGATTGGCTACTGTGCAGCCCTTAAGAAATTGTTTTTTTAATTGGGGTAGCATCCAAAATATTGGGACATATAAAAAAAAAAAAAGAATAAGTGCACTTGAGTACAAGAGTAGATGGTTGAGGCTGGTATAAATGTCTATTCTACACAAGGTACAGAAAAGTCCTGTGGGATCCATGCCTGGTTCATTTTAATAAACGTAAGCTTGTCCACATTAACTTTGGACCGACTGCTGCACTTGTCTGTGATAACACGCCTGCCGTGCTAATTACACGTTCAGACAATACACTGGCTGCAGGGCAGGCCAGCACCTCCAAGGAGTAAAGGGCAAGCTCAGGCCATGTGCACAATTTGGAGACCCAGAAGTTGAATTGGGCAGACCCATTAGTCAGTACGTGTAGGTGTTAGTGATGAGCGGGAGGTGCCATATTCGATTTCGTGATATTTAGCGAATATTTGATTGAATATTCGTCATATATTCGTCGAAATCGAATATTCGTCATTATTCTATATATTGCGAATGTTACGTGAATTTATATTCGCATCGCAAATTAAACTTAGAGCTGAGTTCCTAATGGTTGTAACTTGTATTGCTATAATTGACGAAGATAACGAATATCACGAATATAGCACTATATTCTCAATCTTCATTATATTCTGGTAATACAACCATTAGGAACCCAGCTCTAAGTTGAATTCGCAATGCGAGTAATACAGGTTATATTAATAGCATGGCGAATTGAACTTAGAATAGAACCCCTGAAGACGCCGGCGGTTAGCCGGTGAAACATGTCGTGGGTTAGTGCTGCGAGTTTTTAAATAGCTGGATCGCAATAGTCAGAATCGTGGTAGTGAATAGGACATAGCAGGCGGCGCGCAGTCTAGCATCTCCAGCCTAGTTCAATTGTTGATGATATAGCAGTGGAGCAGTGAAATCAA
The DNA here is from genome assembly GCA_033119425.1 of Bufotes viridis. Taxonomy (NCBI): domain Eukaryota; kingdom Metazoa; phylum Chordata; class Amphibia; order Anura; family Bufonidae; genus Bufotes; species Bufotes viridis. The sequence goes on from CM065592.1 coordinate 319,441,817, forward strand.
TGATTGTATCCAACCATTTTAATTTCAGCCATAGATCTTATTAATAGTGATCAAATTAAAAGTTAAGTTTTATGTGCAGAGTCAACCGGATGGCAAGAGTAGGCTAAAAGTAAAGTTGTAAATATAAAATAATGAGCCTCTACATCTGGTGGGTCATAAAGATAATTGTTGATCAGCAAAAAGACACACCTTACCATTGAGGCCTTCTGCAATTTCGCTGATAAAGATATTAAACAATATGGGTCCCAGAACAGATCCCTGAGGTACCCCACTGGTAACAATACCATGGTCTGAATATACTCCATTGATTACAATAAGCCATAAGCAACGGACTACAAGTGCAGGATATGCTCCCTATATATATGCACAACTGCATGTTGGTTTGAGCATATCCTGCCTGTTTAACACCACATTTTCTAATGGTTTGTATAGTCTTATGTATGGAGGTGTATAAACTCCTATTTAAATGTGCCTGTTTTTCATCTACAGGCTACATTCAGGTGCACCTGTTTAGGCCCTGGGCCATATCAGCCAGTCTCGGGTGGGGCTCACAGGCACTTCCCACCTCCCATTGCAAGCACGGATACATGGTGGAGGTTACTAGTAAGCTGTTTGTGAGTCAGGCCTTATGCTCCCGTAATCCGCCCACTGGCCCCTGGTATTGCCCATATGGCACAGGTAGGTGAGTGATAGGGCCTCGGGCTACTTGAGAGACCTTGGAGCGGTGCACGAGCTTAAGACATGTCCTCCTAGTAGGATATGTCTGTGGCGAAACCAAACTCGCCACTGAGTTTTGGAGGGGACAGATTGCCAGCCTCTTGCCCCAGGATTATGGGCCCTCTCATCAGCCCACGCTAAACTTAAACCCCATGGCGATTTGACTGTGTTTGTGGCATCTGAGCGCTGTTTGGATATATTGAGCGCTCAGATCCAAGCCATCTGGGGATATGTTAAATGTCTGTGTGTACTGTAAAGGGTGGGACATGGTATATTGAATAATGATGTCTGTCCTATTGTCCCCACGTGTGTATTGGCGATTTCCCTTTGTCCTGAGAGATAATTGAATGAGTCCTCGATTGTCTCCAGGACAGAAGACATTGTGTATTCTCCTGCCTGTGATGATTACATTAACCTGTGTAGGGTAATTGTATCACAGGCAGAGGGGAGGGATATGCTGGGGGTGTCTGTATTGTCCCATTGTGTGTGATTGGCTGCTGTATCCCCTGTGTCGCAGTCTTCCTTCTGGTCCCCTAGGGAGTGTCCACCAGGTGGGAGACCTGCATAAATACCGGGCAGGTAGCCCTCAACAAAGTTAGAATTCCTGTTTAACCATTAACCTCGTCTCGTACTTGGGGGAATTGCTACGTCAGAACGTTCTCTTGCCTGTTCCAGGAAAGGAGGACTTCGTATGGTTCCAGTTCGGTGGATTCCAGCGGTTGTGGGTTGCTGTGCTCTTCTCCAGGGAATCGCCCGAACGGTATTAACCCTCACTATACCGGGTTATACCGTAACAATGTCAAACTAACCTCTCAATTTTGCATCAGTGTGAGCGTTTAGAATTATCGCAGAGTGAACCTGTCTTTGCATTTGTTTAGTCTTTGATTGTTCTTCACATCCACATAATTGTTACCTTATGTAGGATGGTTATTGTGGTACTTGTAGTCCGTTGCTGGCATCTTCCATTGTATGCATTTTTTTGCTGTTGATTGCCATAAGCAATGGACTACAAGTGCAAGATATGCTCCCTATATATATGCACAACTGCATGTTGGTTTGAGCATATCCTGCCTGTTTAACACCATGTTTTCTAATAGTTTGTATAGTCATATGTATGGAGGTCTATAAACTCCAATTTAAATGTGCCTGTTTTTCATCTACAGGCTACATTCAGGTGCACCTGTTTAGGCCCTAGGCCATATCAGCCAGTCTCGGGTGGGGCTCACAGGCACTTCCCACCTCCCATTGCAAGTATGGCTACATGGTGGAGGTTACTGGTAAGCTGTTTGTGAATCAGGCCTTATGCTCCCGTAATCCGCCCACTGGCCCCTGGTATTGCCCATACGGCACAGGTAGGTGACTGATAGGGCCTCGGGCTACTTGAGAGACCTTGGCACGGTGCCTGAGCTTAAGACATGTCCTCCTAGTAGAATATGTCGAACTAACCTCTCCATTTTACATCAGTGTGAGGGTTTAGTATTATCTCAGAGTGCACCTGTCTTTGCTTTTGTTTAGTCTTTGATTGTTCTTCACATCCACATAATTGTTACCTTATGTAGGATGGTTATTGTGGTTCTTGTAGTCCGTTGCTGGCATCTTCCATTGTATGCATTTTTTTGCTGTTGATTGCCATAAGCAACGGACTACAAGTGCAGGATATGCTCCCCTATATATATGCACAACCGCATGTTAGTTTGAGCAAATCCTGCCTGTTTAACACCACGTTTTTTAATAGTTTGTTTAGTCTTATGTATGGAGGTCTATAAACTCCTATTTAAATGTGCCTGTTTTTCATCTACAGGCTACATTCAGGTGCCCCTGTTTAGGCCCTGGGCCATATCATTCAGTCTCGGATGGGGCTCACAGGCACTTCCCACCTCCCATTTCAAGCATGGCTACATGCTGGAGGTTACTGGTAAGCTGTTTGTGAATCAGGCCTTATGCTCCCGTAATCCACCCACTGGCCCCTGGTACTGCCCATACGGCACAGGTAGGTGACTGATAGGGCCTCGGGCTACTTGAGAGACCTTGGCACGGTGCCTGAGCTTAAGACATGTCCTCCTAGTAGGATATGTCGAACTAACCTCTCAATTTGACATCAGTGTGGGGGTTTAGTATTATCGCAGAGTGAACCTGTCTTTGCTTTTGTTTAGTCTTTGATTGTTCTTCACATACACATAATTGTTACCTTATGTAGGATGGTTATTGTGGTACTTGTAGTCCGTTGCTGGCATCTTCCATTGTATGCATTTTTTTGCTGTTGATAGCCATAAGTAATGGACTACAAGTGCAGGATATGCTCCCCTATAAATATATATGCACAACTGCATGTTGGTTTGAGCATATCCTGCCTGTTTAACACCACGTTTTCTAATGGTTTCCATTGACTACAACCCACTGTTTTCTGTCCTTCAGCCACTGCCTAATCCATTCAACAATATGTGAGCCCAAGCTCAAATACTGCAGTTTATTGATAAGCCTTCTGTGTGGGACCGTATCAAAAGCCTTACTAAAGTCCAGGTAGCGATGTCTACTGCACCTCCGCCATCTATTATTTTAGTCACCCAATCAAAAAAGTCAATAAGATTAGTTTGACATGATCTCCCTAAAGTAAACCCATGCTGTTTTTATCAATCAACCCATGGGTTTTTAGATGTTCCACAATCCTCTCCTTGAGTATGGTTTCCATTAATTTACCCACTATTGATGTCAGGCTTACTGGCCTATAGTTGCCTGATTCCTCCCTCCTACCTTTCTTGTGAATTGGCACAACATTTGCTAATTTCCAATCTTCTGGGATGACTCCTGTTACCAGTGATTGGTTAAATAAATCTGGTAAATGGTTTTGCTAGTACACCACAAGCTCTTTTAATAGCTTTGGGTGTATCCGATCAGGCCCATGTGATTTATTTGTATTCATTTTAGACAGCTGACTTAGAACCTCTTCCTCTGTAAAGACACATGCATCAAAGGATTCATTAGTCTTCCTCCCTAACTGAGGTCCTTCTCCTTCATTTTCCTTTGTAAGTATTCATTGAGGCAGTCAGCTAGTTCTTTATTATCTTCCATATACCTTCCAGGTGGTGGGGCTGGTTGTTGTGGCATAGTGACAAAGCTTTTCCACATTTCATCCATGTTAACCCTGCCTTCTGAGGTGCTGGCGGTGCCCGGCTGCATTGGCGACCGCTTCCTCTTCCTCTGCCTTTGCCTTGTGCTTCTACTGAGGCCCTGCTGTCAGGTGGGAATGCCATCAGCAGCATGTCTACCAGTGTGCGCTTGTACTCGTGCATCTTCCGATCACGCTCCAGTGAGGAAATAAGGACGGCACATTGTCCTTGTAACGGGGATCTAGCAGAGTGGCCACCCAGTAATCAGCACAAGTTAGAATGTGAGCAACTTGGCGGTGGGTCATTTCTGCGAGGCTGCCTAGAGGCAACGACAAGCTGTCCTCTGTGGGAGGTGTATCGTTTGTGTCATCGGTATCCCCGAGCCACGCTGCAGTGATGGCCCTGAGCTGCTTTGAGAGCCACCCTACTGTAAACACTGTTCCTTCTCATCCTTCCCTTCCTCCTCATCCTTCAGAACTGTGCCCTGGATGGACAATTGTGTAGCTGACCCTCTAAAACATTATAGTTGAGGGCCTGCTGCTGAGCTGACCATCGAAAAATTATGGGCAAGGGCCTGCTGCTGATCTGACCATCTAAAACATTAGGGGTGAGGGTCTGCTGCTGTGCACCATCAGTAGTGATGAGTAGTATTGATCACGAATATTCAAATTGCGAATTTTAATTGCGAATATTGGCACTTCGAGAATTCGCAAATATTTAGAATATCTCAAAATATATTCGTAATCGCGAATATTCGTTTTCAAAATAAATACCAGTGAATTTTATGCAAATTTTTTAATGCGAATTTTCACAATCAAGAAAATAATGCCTGAAGATCAGGAATTCGAGAATTCGTGAATATATAGCCAATATTAGCCCAAATATTCGCGAAATATCGCAGAATTCGAATATTGCCCCTGCCGCTCATCACTAGTCATGAGCAGTAGTGGCAATATTCGAATTTACGATATTTTGCGAATATTCGTTAGAATATTCATCATATATTCTAAAAAAAAGGTATATTAGATAATGGGTTCAGATGAAAAAAAATTAATATTAGTTTTTACAAATATATATCACTATATTTGAAATATTTGCGAATTTTCGAAGTGCCGATATTCGCAATAAATGTTTAAAATTAGAATATTCAGGCTCAACACTAACCATGAGCATCACGGCCACTTCCTCGTTTCTTACTGCTCGCCTTCTTCATATTAAATGTTTTATATGCTTGAAAGTATGTCACACATACAGTAGCGTAGGAATTTGGAAGTGTTTGCAAGAAAAATTTTTAAAAGATATTTGGGATGTGGAAACATTACACAGGAGATATTCCGCAGATAATGTCAATGCTGTGACCTAGCGGCTTAAAAAAAAATTACAGGGAATGTCACAGGTATTTGGGATGAGCAAACGATATACATGAGAGGTACAACCGGTAATTTCACTGTTCGCAGCGTCTACGGAAAAAGTACACTGTATGTCACAGATAAAAATTTTATGCGCACACGTTACGCTGGGGATGTGGCACTCGTAATCTTACTGTTAGAAGTGGACAACGTCTATTGAAAAAGTACACTGTATGTCACAGATAAATTTTTTCGCTCACACGTTATACTGCAGATGTGGCGCTGGTAATGCTACTGTATGTAGCGGACACCATTTACAGAAAAAGTACACTGGATGTCACAGATATTTTTGGGATGCGCACACGTTACACTGCAGATGTGGCACTGGTAATGTCACTGTCAGAAGCGGACATCGTCTATTGAAAAAGTACACTGTATGTCACAGATACATTTTTCAGCGCCTAACTATTGCACACTATTTAGTGCAGGATGAGCTAAAAATAGATATTGCTGCCACACACAATAGTCCTTAAAAGGACTTTTGGGTCTGCAAAGTTTTAGCTATTTAGCGCAGTTTGCGCTAAAAATAGATATTGCTACTGCCACATACAATAGTCCTTAAAAGGACTTTTGGGTCTGTAAAGTTTTAGCAATTTAGCGCAGGTTGCGCTAAAAATATATATTGCTGCTGCCACACACAATTAGTCCTTAAATGGACTTTGGGTCTCTGAAAAGTTTATCTAATAAAAATATTCCTACATCACTCCCTACACTGTCTGTCCCTTCCTCAGCACAGCTCTCCCTGACTAAGGGCTCATGCATGCAAACGTGTGCCAGCCGTTCCATGCAATTGCGGTCCCAATGCACAGGCAACATCCGTGCGGCTGCTGCAGACGGATCCAGACCCATTCAACATGAATGGGTCAGTGATCCGTTGGTTCCGCAAAAAAGTAGTGCATGCACCACTTTTTGTGGTGCGGAGGCAGGGCCAGAAACACCACGGAAGCACTCTGTAGTGCTTCCACGGGGTTTCGCTCCGTCCTTCCGCACCACATCTACCGGATTGCGGACCCATTCAAGTGAATGGGTCCGTGATCCGTGATGCGGATGCATACGGCCAGTGCCCGTGTATTGCGGACCCGCTGTATGCAGGCCACAATATGACCACGGCCAGCACATGGTCGTGTGCATGAGCCCTAAGACTGAGCCGAACACGCATCATTGGTTGCTATATAGCATTGGTTGCTATATAGCACCCGATGACGCGTTCTGCCTATGACGAATACCGCCATGTGCCGAGCATCAAGATGCTCGAGCCGAACTGGTGTTCCGCTGAGCATGCTCGATCAACACTAATAATTAAGGAAAGCAGCCTAATTGAATTTTTGAGAACTTGGCTCATCACTAGCTAGCTTCACTAGTGATAGTAAAAACCCATCTAGAGAAATATGTGGCTAGTTTATTAAAAGGCATGCCTCCTAATAAATTTGTTGCATCTGTGATATCCGTGTGCCAGAAACCATAACCAATTGCAGTTAGGAGTAGTGATGTCCCGAACTATTTGCCGGCGAACATCGCTTGTTCGTGTCCGCCCCCTATTCATCATCATTGAGAAAACTTTGACCCTGTTCCTCACAGTCAGCAGACACATTCCAGCCAATCAGCACTCTCCCTCCCACACCTTTCCACCTCCTATAAAAACGGCAGCCATTTTAGATTCAGTCTGAAGCTGCATGTTAGTGAGAGCAGGGAGACTGCAGCTGCTGCTGTGCTGATGATTTTGAATTCATAGATAAAGCGTTAGCTAGGCCAGTGTTCTGTGTCCAAAGACTCATCTGCTGTAAGGACAGCGTCATAGCACCCCAAAAAGCCCTTTTTAGGGCTGCTACATTAGTCTGCTTTTATTTATTTTTTCTCCATATATATATTGCAGTTGCCTGGCCTGTCCGTGTGTGAGAGGCTGCAGGCCCACAGACTGTAGTGTGCCCACTGCCAGTGCCCACCACTCATATCGTGTGGCACAGGACTTTGCATAAAAAAAGGCATTTCATTTTTACACTTTAATCTAATTTCAGTTGCCTGCCTGCTGCCAGTGTGTGTCAGGTCTATTTCCACTGACTGTAGTGTGCCCACTGCCAGTGCCCACCACTCATATCGTGTGGCACAGGACTTTGCATAAAAAAAGGCATTTCATTTTTACACTTTAATCTAATTTCAGTTGCCTGCCTGCTGCCAGTGTGTGTCAGGCCCACTTCCACTGACTGTAGTGTGCCCACTGCCAGTGCCCACCACTCATACTGTGTGGCACAGGACTTTGCATAAAAAAAAAGGGATTTCATTTTTACACTTTAATCTAATTTCAGTTGCCTGTCTGATGTAGATAACAGGGATATGTCTCAGTCAGGCAGCATTACACACATGGACGTACGGTATGATGATGATGATGTTGTACCCGCTGCTGCTTCCTTTGCTGAGTTGTCAGATAGAAGTGAAGCGGTTGATGAAGACGATGTGTCCGTGAATGTCACGTAGGTGCCCACTCGAAGAGAAGAAGAACAGGGGGAAAGTTCAGATAGGGAGACAGAGAGGAGGAGGAAACGAGTTGGAAGCAGGGGGAGGTCGTCGCAAGGAGCTTGTGGCACAGTCAGACAGCATGTATCAGCACCCGGGGTCAGCCAGACAGCACGCCAATCAACGCATGCTGTTGCCACCACCAGTATGCTGTCATTGCAAAGCTCATAAGTGTGGAATTTTTTAGTGTGTCTGCCTCTGATAACAGCAATGCCATTTGCAACCTGTGCCAAAAGAAACTGAGTCGTGGGAAGTCCAACACCCACCTAGGTACAACTGCTTTGCGAAGGCACATGATCTCACATCACAAACGCCTATGGGATCAACACATAAGAACAAGCAGCACACAAACTCAAAGCCACCATCCTCCTCCTGGTCCAGCATCTTCAGCCACGTCAAGCACTGCTGTCCTCCTTGCCCCCTCTCAACCACCCGCCACTCCGCCTCTCACCTTCAGCAGTTCCTGCTCATCTGCCTACAGTCAGTTTTTTGTCAAGGAAATGTTTGAGCGTAAGAAGCCAATGTTACAGAGTCACCCCCTTGCCCGGCAACTGACAGCTGGCTTGTTGGAACTCTTAGCCCGCCAGTTTTTACCATACAAAATGGTACCATGATGTCCTCAAGCAGGCCAGGAAGGTGTGTGGCCATTTCAGGCGTTCCCACACGGCCATGGCGTGCTTTTCCGACATTCAGCGGCAAAACAACATGACAGTGAGGGGCTTGATTTGCGACAGCCAGACACGTTGGAATTCAACACTCCTAATGTTCGACCGACTGCTCCAACAAGAAAAATCTGTCAATGAGTATTTGTATGACCGGGGTGCTAGGACAGCCTCTGCAGAGCTGGGTATGTTTTTTGCCACGTTACTGGACGCTCATGCGCAATTCCTGTAGGCTCATGTGTCCTTTTGAGGAGCGACCTCATCCCATTTGTTTTCTTCCTAGAGCGTGCCCTGCGAAGAGTGCTGGATCAGGCCGTAGATGAGCGTGAAGAGGAAGAGTTGTGGTCACAGAAACAGCCTTATAATCATCGCTTGCTGGACCTGCGGCAACGCTGGAAGAGGAGTCTGAGGAAGAGGAGTCAGAGGAGGAATGTGGCTTTGAGGAGGAGGAAGACCAACCACAGCAGGCATCCCAGGGTGCTCGGTGTTGTCACCTATCTGGGACCCGGGGTGTTGTACGTAGCTGGGGGGAAGAACAGACCTTCAATGACATCAGTGAGGACGAGGAACGGGACATGACTAGCCTGGCATCCAACCTTGTGCAAATGGGGTCTTTCATACTATCATGCCTGTTGAGGGACCCTCGTATAAAAAGGCTGGAGGATAATGACCTGTTCTGAGTGGCCACGCTACTAGACCCCCGATATAAGCAGAAAGTGGCTGAAATGTTACCGAATTACCTGTTGGAAAGGATGCAGTAGTTCCAAAACAAGTTAAAAAGTATGTTTTACACAGCGTATAAGGGTGATGTCACAGCACAGCGTATAAGGGTGATGTCACAGGGAATCTAACAGGGGAAGAGGTGAAAGTAATCCTCCTCCTACCACGACCACGGCGGCAAGGACAGGACGCTTTACAGACGTGTCGTTGATGGAGGACATGGAGAGATTTTTAAGTCCTACGCATCGCCACAGCCCTTCGGGGTCCACTTTAGAGAACGACTCGACTGACAGGTAGCAGACTACTTCGCCTTAACTGCAGATATCGACACTCTGAGGAGCGATGAACCCCTTGACTACTGGGTGTGCAGGCTTGACCTGTTGCCTGAGCTATCCCAATTTGCGATAGAACTTCTGGCCTGCCCCGCTTCAAGTGTCCTGTCAGAAAGGACCTTCAGCGCAGCAAGAGGTATTGTCACTGACAAGAGAAGTCGCCTAGGTCAAAAAAGTCTAGATTACCTCAACTATATTAAGATGAATGATGCGTGGATACCGAAAGGAATGACAGTGGGGGATATATTTGACTAAAAAGGCTTGATGAGATGCCTTGGGCTAAAAAATGGTCCCGACGCTGCTGTATTTCATTTCTGCATGCCGGATGACTTGCGTGACTTCTCCGCCACCAACTAGGGTTCGGAGGGTTCGTTTAGTACACACGTAACAGGTATTAAACTGATAAAAATAGTACTACTGATTACTGAACACACCACTCATATAGGGTAGGGTGGCACAGTACATTGTGCGAGGAAGAGACCTTCAATGACGTCAGTGAGGACAAGGAACGGGACATGGCTAGCTTGGTATCCAACTTTGTGCAAATGGGGAGTTTGCAGTTGTGCAAATGGACTGTTTGCGGTTGTTTGCCGTGCGTTAAGCGGGAGTTTGGTCTGTCACAGTTAGATCTGTCACTGTGAAGCGGGCGTAACCCTATACACTACCTGATCGATACAACATCATACCTGATCGTATACACACAATGGATGTTCTAAAGCACGTTATTCCAAACAATTTTGGAATGTTAGGTGATTTATGCCCTTTATGGATTAAAAACCCGACTCTCGTCAACTACCTAATTTTCCATGGGAGTTTTGCCATGGATCCCCTCTGGCATGCCACAGTCCAGGTGTTAGTCCCCTTGAAACAACTTTTCCATCACTACTCTGGCCAGAAAGAGTCCCTGAGGGCTTCAAAATTCGTCTGCCTATTAAAGTCTATAGCGGTTCGCCCGGTTCGTAGGTTCTTGAATATTTGCGGAACGGAAAATTTTATGTTCGCAACATCTCTAGTAAATTTCATGTATAATTTACATCAGCATTTAGCATAAATTTTAGTAAATGTGTTAGGCTGTGGTGCCTCCACCCAGTTCCTCTAAGCTCTGCCCACTTACAAAAAAGTATTGAGTGCAGCAGAGAAAGTCAAAAAGTCACAACAATTTTGCCCCAAATACTGTTTGCTCAAAACGAATACTTTAGGTTATGTAACAGGAGCTCAAAATGTAACCCTCTGTCGGCATTTCCATCACTTTTGACAGCAAGAATAGCACTGCATGCAGAAATATTCTAGCCACCAAAATAACAGCGACCTTAATGGAACCCTCTAGCCAATGGGGTCCCATAGGCACCTTTGTATCCATTACATGAATGGAGTAAATACAGTATGAATTTTTGAACAAAAGATAGCTATAAACAGAACCTTAACACCTTAAGTTCCGGGGCGTAGTTTGGAGTTGAGGAGCAACCATAACTTTATTTTCTTCTGCAAATATGTGTACATAGTGACTTGTTTTATTTTGTGGGATGAAATGGATTTTTCAATGGCCTCATTTTGGTGTGTATAAAACTTATTGATTTACTTTCTAATAGGCCTTTATGGAGGAGAACAACAGCAATCCTGCCTTTGTTTTTTCATTGTTGCACTGTTCACTGTGTGGCATAAATGGTATATTACTTTTATTTTGCGGGTCAGTACAATTATAACATATATATTTCTTTTACATTTTACCACTTTTGCACCAGAACAGTTTTTGTAAAAAAAAAGAAATAAATATTTGCTTTGCAATATCTTGAGAGCTATAACTTTTTAAATATAGCTTCAATAAAGCTTGTTTTTAATTTGTGATCAATAAAGCTTGTTTGAAAGCTTGCTTTTGCACTTTTTATTGGCACCATTTTGAGGCGTACATGACTTTTGATCACTTTTATTCTGTTTTCTGGATGGTGGGATAAGCAAAAATACTAATTCTGGTGTTGTTTTCTATTTTTGTGTTCATGGTGTGGGTTAAAAAGTGAAAAAAATTTAATAGTTTGGGTCAATATGAATGCGCTGATGCTATTTATGTATACTTTATTTTATTTTTCATATTTTACATTTT